>OY735237.1:3791821-3841821 GCA_963457665.1 Thysanoteuthis rhombus
TTCATTTATGATATGAAATGTAGCAGTTCAATATAAATCATATGTGTTCATTTATGATATGAAATGTAGCAGGTCAATATAAATCATATGTGTTTATTTATGATATGAAAAGTAGCAGTTCAATATAAATCATATGTGTTCATTTATGATATGAAATGTAGCAGTTCAATATAAATCATATGTGTTCATTTTTGTCATATAAGATATATAACTGTGAAAGAAAGGGTAGTATAAAAAAAAACAAGAAATCGACAATCATTCCATCAGAATACGATCCATTCGAAAACAATAAAGCTTTTTCCGGCAATCCTTTATTAATGATATGCAATCTCTATGAAAATTATTTCGGTTAATAGTCAGAAATTCAGTAAAAGCACTCTATAGGTTACCAATTATTGAATCTTTTTATTAAGGATATGAAGTTTAAAATGCTCGTTAAGATGATAATGTGTAGGAGAGATGCTATGTAAATATGGTGGATTCTGCACGACTTCATATCCCAATTCTCTGAGTTTAGACTGAGTCAGTTGAGAGGTGCCGACTAGCACTGTCATGGAGCACTTCGTTCATGTCACGTGGGACACAATTTTTTCATCATTTTAAGCATTCTTATTGTCTTGAGATGACGTGATATAGTTGCTGATGAATACAGAAAGTACTTGAACCCTGTTTGTTGTTGGCCACCGCTGTTGATGATTCAGTTTAATTAAGAACAGGTTTTTGTCTTTCTCGTAGTGTATTATATTATATTTCAAAACCTGTACTTATTAAACTAATGCTGAAAGGTTGGCACTGTTGTAGCGTTCATTCTGAATATTACATTGAGTAGACAGCATTGCAGTTCAGGGGTCAAAAACTTCCTGTAACTACGAATTACACCTTCATTTATATCAGATCTGCAAAAAATGCGAATAATTTAGTTAATCTTCCGCTTTTAACACTTTTCAAACAAACAGACGACTTTCCAAGAGCAACAATCTGATGGAGAAAGCTTTCAATTCCCGATTTGTGTGTTTCACCCATGAATGGATTCAAGCAGAGCCATATTGGGAATACCAGATTTCGTATGCAGCAACGAGATTGGTCTGCGGTCTTCTCAGCCTATTTTCTGTCGCCGATCTTTAGAAGATCTTGCTGAGCTGGGACCGGATTGTGCACCCAGTCCGTTCTCAAGCACACGCTCCTCCGTGGTACGTGACAATTTGCTCTCTTAGGAACAGCCATGCTCGTACTGAGTGGCAGTGAGTACACACAATGGAGCTAAAGCTGCGAAGAATGTGAAGTCCACATTTTCGGTCAACAAACAATATGATTTAGTTTCACCAATAAGCATGCCGAATTTTAGAAAAATAAAAGGCCGGGCAAAATCAACCATCCATGATGAAGACTTGAAGGCTGTGGCGAAAAATAGTCCCAAAATATCAATCAGCACTATTGCCAATGATTTAAGAATGGTCAGTAGAATAGGATTGGTTTGATATATCGTAGCTTCCTTCAAAGTGTCGAAAAGAAATAATATGCCAAGATATGTAGAGCAATCCAAAATTGTGAATTCAAAACTCAAACAATGTCCAGTTTGATGAACAGAATAGTTTTCATATATGTTAACACTCGATTTTATATTGTGAAAATGAAAAAGTTGAATCCGTTGAAGATTGAGACTTTCTTACATCGTACCGATTCACCCGACCTCTATCCTACGTTTGCCATTATTGCAGCCTGGCGTATACTGGACCTCCACTGGCGAGAGGGTGTGAGTTCGATTCTCACCGTGGGTCTGTTTCTTTATTTCCGATCACACTTTTTTCTTTTTCTTTTTTAAAAATTTTTAAAATTTTTTATTGTAGTCGTTGAATTACGATCCGATTCAAAGTTGTTATAAAAAAAGCAAAAATTGAGACGAAGGTAAAATCTAGTCGAAATTAATGATAATGTTTCAATACTTTATGCAAGAATAGACCATAGATATAACTTACTCTTGGTAATGCCGACCCAAACATGATCATGCATTTGGCTGGGAAAAGGAGTAACATTTAATTCTTGTGCATAAAACGCAACACTAAATTTTAGGTTTAAAAATCTGGAATGCGTGTTATACACGAATAATTGCAGATATATAACGATTATACGTAAATGGTCCGGTCATATTTTGACGGGTAGCATGTTAGTAAGAAGAGAAAATTCCTTTAATTTGGACTAATTTTTTTCTTACATGGAGAGGACACAAGACAGCTCAGTACATAAGGAAGAAAATGGGAGTCCGAGACATCATGGAAACTATCAAAAACTAAAATGGCAATGGGCAGACCATGTTGTAAGAATGAAAGACAACCGATGGATATCACGACTCACAACATGGATCCTCAGAGATCACATGAGAAACTGAGGCCGACAGAACACAAGATGGAGAGATGAACTTGACAGATTCAGGAAATACTGGCTCTGCGATGCTCATGATAGATAATTGTGGCGAATCCTGGGGAAGGTCTATGTCCAACAACGGACGTTAAAAGACTGATGATGATGATGATGATGATGATGATGATCACGACGATGAATTTTTTTGAAATCGGATTTGAGCATACAGGGATTGAAAAAGTATTGTCAATCTAAATGTGGATTTTTAGATTCGATAAATAGTCCTACCCACCACGATTTCATCTCCTCCTCCTACCCGCCACTCCATTACCACCCACAAGGGTCACTGACGATTCAATGCTAAGCTAATGCCCACCCTCTCCAACGATTATCTACAATCAGATACATTTCACGAGTTGTAGGTCTGCCGTTGATAAACACATGCCGTCTTCTCAGGGATATTCCGCTATTTAAGGGCGACACCCGTTAGTTCAAGGCATATCGAACCATTGCTCTCCTGAAAACTACGTCATGTCTCTCCTGGCTTTGTTTGCAACTGTCGCCCTCATTGCAGGTGCTTCAGCCGGCAACTTCTGCTGTGCCCCTGAAAAATACAGTGCCGAAACTCTGGTGAAAACTTTCAGAGACGGAGGTTACTTTCAGGTAAGCTCTTTTTTTTTTAATACGGTAGGGCCCTAGCCTAGTCTGCAACTGCATTAGAACCATTGCTGGATTAGGAACCAGCCTTATACTCAACTTCTTCAAAACCAGTTCGTGATTAAGATTTTGTTGGCCCCTGGGCGTCTGCCTTGCTTTAATCCTTCACAACATTAAAGATTCTTTCATCATTTTGACCGCCTGTAAATCATTCTAATTTTCTGATTGCTCTTCTGGTATATCCTTCATTTTAAACATGTTGCATTTAAGTGTTTCGAAATTTTACAATTTTTACACGATTTTAATCGGTCTTCAATTTCGTGGCATTGATAACTCCTTTTTACGTTACCCTTTGTCGAGAAGTGACCGAAAGATCTTGCTCAGGGTATCAATGAGTTAGAAACGAAATACTGGGGGTGGTCTATCAATATTTTCAAAAGGAAAAGTAGATCGAAGAAAAATTAAATTCATTTTTTTACCAGGCCGAAAACAATTAAAATTCAAGCATTTGCTTTGTGCTATCACTGAAAAACATATTCCTTCCAAACATCAGCAAATTGTTGAAAAAAGATCTCGAGAATCTAGTTTTCAATTGCTATGAGATCAAGTCTGTGATAATTGTTCGTTGACGCCATAAACTGTACGAATTAATCAGAGGTAGAAAGTACACAGACCAATTAGGCAGTGACCCTTAAAAAGACTTATAAGTGACCTCAACAAACACCAACGCACACACCCACGCACAAAGAAGAAGAAGAAGAAGAAGAAGAAGAAGAAGAAGAAAAAGAAGAAGAAGAAGAAGAAGAAGAGGAGCAATGAAAAACGACTCTAAAAATTGAGAAAAATGATCCCATAAGAAACAATACTCCAGTTGTATGTAAAACAAAAATTAAAAAAAAGAAGGATGTCCATTAATCGCACTGGCTTGAACCTAATCGACCACAACAAAACTGTGAATATCTATCTATCAATCTCTCTTTCTATCTCTCGTTCTCTCTCTCTCTATCTATCTTCCTCTCTCTCTATCTAACTTTCTATCTCTATCTATCTATCTATCTTTCTCTCTATATATATATCTATCTATATCTCAGACTGCTTCTCTACCTCTCTCTCTCTATCTATCCATCTTTCTATCTATTTCTCTATCTATCTATCTACCTATCCATCCATCCATCCATCTATCTATCTTTCTATCTCTATCTATCTATCTATTTATCCATCATTTTATATCTATCTCTATTTCTCTATCTATCTATTTTTATATCTATCTCTACTTCTCTATCTATCCATCTTTCTATATCTATCTATCTATCTATCTATCTATCTATCTATCTATCTATCTATCTATCTTAGTTTGTTTCTCTATCTCTCTATCTATCCCTATTTCTGTCTCTATCTATCTATCTATCTATCTATCTATCTATCTATCTATCTATCTATCTATCTATCTATCTATCTCAGTCGTTTGTCGATCGTAATGGCGTAAAACTGATCAGTCATGACAACACTGTGAATATCTATCTATGTGTGTGTGAATTATTCTCCAAGACAAAAAGCCCCCGAAGTATTATCACTCCCTTCACTCTGCTACACACAAACACACACACACACACACACACACACATATATATATATATATATATATATATATATATATATATATATATATATATATATATAGTACATTGATTGAACCTTTTCAAAATAGATATTTCAAAGTACTTATATATACTTTTATTCAGCATTCAAAAATCAAGTAACTTTTCAGTTAATCCGGAGGCCTTTGAGTTGGTGAGGGTTTCTGGGTTACAGCCCCTCCAGCTCGCTGGGGACCCTAGGCTGAAGTTCCTAAAATTTTGCGTCTCAATCCAACACTGATCAAAACGTTCCCCTGGAGTCTGATTACTCGTGACAATTCAAATATCCTGATTTCAAATTTTGGGGAAAAAAATTCAACTTAACGCAAACCGTTTTAATGTGTGATCAGACATGAATTTTTAAGAATTTCTATGACTTGACCTCCATTGTTATGTTATGATAAGAAAGATATGACTTGGATGCGTCAAACAAACAGAGGAAATTTGCGTATATGGTCAAAAGATATAATTATTTTTACACTTGTGTATAAAATTATCTGGCGCATCTGTGGTCTGACTTTCAGGCTTGCTTGAGTTAAACTTTTTGACATTTTTGTTGTCATTTCTTTTAAACGAAAAGTGAAATGTTGCCAATAGATTTAGACAAAAGCTAGTCTAGACCAAAATACTCACTTCACCTGTAAAGAATTGAACTTACTCTAAAATGGTTGAGAGATAACGACGCAGATTATTGAACCACCATAAATATTCTCATGTTGGTTTATAAGACGAAAAGAATTCTGTATATCATCTATTGTGCATTGTTCCTCCATTTTGCCAATATCCACATCCGTTCTACTCATTTTTGTGTCGACTCCTCAGGCTGCTATTCGTTACTATTGAATTGCAGAAACGCTTCCTCATGTAATCAAGGAGCACATCGCTGAATGATCCACTGTCTATTCCATCGAGGAATTGGAAGCACCCACTTACATTATTTCCTTTTAGATATTGTTTTAGTTTGATATATCAATCGTAATCGTAATAAGAGCCGTGTCTGTCACACTTGCTGTATCAGTAGCCGCCATTAGCTACCCCTTTCCAATTTTCCTATCAAATGACCCAACTTTCTTTCTTCCCTCTCTCTTCCTAACCTCTAATTACTTTCCACCAACTCTATCCCATCCTTTTATTGCACGAACGAACCGCCTTTCTTCTCGTCTCCTTTTCCACTTTGTTATCAAAATTCCTAACTTTCTTTTCTCACCGCTTCCTACCTACCCTCTTAATACATTATCTAACTATGTGCTCCCCTTTCTTATTCCCAAATGATTTTTGGTCTGTGGCGTTGAGTTGTCAATATGCAGTACCATCTCTTATAACAGTTGTTTCAAAACTTTGAAAACTCACGGACTCTTCCATAAAAGAAATACCCTAGTGGTCTCCTATTTTCAGCATCGAGTTTTTGGACCAATAAATGAAGTTCAATGAAAAGCAATCTTTGACCTTCGGAAAATCACGTTTATTTTGAATGGATTAGATTTATTCTAATTCTAACGTAGGGTACAGATCTGTGTACAATAAAGATATTTCTCTAGCTGTGCGATGGATGATAACGTTTTGCGATGTCAGGTTCGGGGAAGAAGGGGCAGTGCTACGGACTCGAGCTTTATTTTAAGGACCTCCAGCAACTATCATCATCATCATCATCATCAGTCTCTTAGCGTCCGTCGGTGGACATAGAACTTCCCCAGGATTCGCCACACTTCTCTATCATGGGCGTCGCTGTGCCAGTACTTCCTGAACTTGTCTAGCTCGTCTCCCCATCTAATATTCTGCCAGCCTCGGTTGCGCATGTGATCTCGGGGGATCCATGTCGTGAGTCGTGATGTCCATCAGTTGTCCACCATTCTTGCAACATGACCAGCCCACTGCCAATTGAGCTTTTAATGGATTCTATGATGTCCCTGACTCTTGTCTTTTCTCGGATGTACTGTGCTGACTTGTGGTCTTTCCATGTGAGGCCAAGCATTATTCTTTCATGTGCACGTTGCATGGTTCTCAGTTTGCGAATCTGTCTCTTGGTTAGGTTCCATGTTTCAGCTCCGTAAGTGACCATTGGAAGGATGCATTGGTTATACACCCTTCTTTTTAGGATTAATGGGATCGACTTGTTTTTGAAGGTTGAGCTTGCTCTGCCAAAACTTTATCGTAACTTTATTCAGACTATTACTGTAAAGCTGTGACAATTTGAAAAATCAAGAGGAAGGTAATCAGAAGAGATCGAGAATGGTGTGTGAGTCTGAGGGTTTGATTTGGGGTGGAGCTTGCCCCTGAGTTCCTGTGGAACGGCCATACGTTAAGCAAGCCAACCTTGAGCATATATGGTCTTGAGTTCGATTCTTCTCTCCGATTATTCTTCATTCCGATCCAGGCTGTTGAAGGGAACCCAGTCTGAGTTTAGTTGCTATAAAAAGCAGCAACAACGTGGCCTAAAAGAGGAAGGGAAATGGAAGCGGAGATGTGAACCACAGCACTGATGTGATAGGCGGGGGAGAGAAGAGATGTGCGCTGAAGACCTAAGGAGACTTACTGTCACTCAGCCTTCAGCGATGACCACCGGGCAACTGGTGTGAATCTGTAAGCCACAGTATTGCTGTGGTCTATGAGAATGTGGAGAGGAGGGCTGAAGACTTGAGGAGACTTGCTGTCACTCAAGCTCCTGCAGTAACCACCAGGCAATGGTGTGAGATAGTAAATAATAATAATAATAATAATAATAATAATAATAATAATAATAATAATAATAATAATGATGATGATGATGAAACATAGAAAATAGCTGTTACATGCACAGCACACATTATAAGAAAATTCTCGTCCATGTGACTGTGCGTACTTACACCCAGCAAACATCACTTTAAATATATAAAGTATGTAGTATTTACACCCAGCAAACATCACTTTAAATATATAGAGAAGTATGTCGTATTTACACCCAGCATACATCACTGAATATATAGAGAAGTATGTTGTATTGTCTGCATATGTAAAAGTATTGTCCCCTTTTAGTGTGCTCTCTCTGTCTCTGTCTCTCTCTGTCTCTGTCTCTGTCTCTCTCTCTCCTAAACCAGGACTGTCATAATTTACAAGGTTGCCAGGCTTAGGTCTCTGCTTGAGACCCGGTTGGTAGTTTACATAAACGGAAATCAACATAATAATGATGGATTACTTTTATAAACAATTCTTGTGTTTTTTTTGGCCAGATATGTCTCCAAATATCAGGTAACCCTATTCTTACCTATGAATGTTTTTTCCCCTTTTCACAGGGTGCTGGCCAGGTTTTTTATGATTTTGCAGCCGGCATGCACGCATCTTTCTTCAACATCACAATTGATGAATACAAAGGTCTCTACTCTCTTGTCAGCACCCATTATGACGTCAACTCAGTAAGTTGAACGCACTTTTCTTCTTTTCATCTCATCTATAAATGACACTTTTTGTTGTTATTTAACCACTTCTCTACGAGAATACTTACCTTGCACAGGTTTCTGGCCCAATCTTCGGAATCAAAGTGTAGTATCTGCTCCACGGCATAGACCGAGGAGTTGGTACTGACGCTTGTCCGTTGAGTGGGCTGGAGATTGTGTGCAGGGTATCAAAGACCGAGTGCGCCGGTGCAAACGTTGGCCAATGAGGTTATACCGAGGCTGCGTTTGCTAAGCGCAACGAGAGGCCTTTGGATTCGTCCTTAGGTTCTCCCATCATTACTCGGCCCAGCTTTCGCAGGTAACTGCGTCGGCTGGAGCCATTTTTTGGCGGTAAGTTACTGTTTCTTCCCACGTTAAGCCCGACCTTGTGTCAGATATTGCTGCGGTGGGACAGTGATTAAATAATACTTCTCTACGAGGGCTGAATGTGACACATGGTCGGTTCAACACAGTGCCCACGTGCGTACATGTGAGCAGTGTCACGAAGGCATCAGAAATGTCCTTTAGACCCTACCTTTATAGTGCAATGGAGAGGTGTTGTCCTGACGTCGATATCCTCAGAAGTTGGTTTGCCTTGTTAATGTAATTTCCCACCCGATGATGTCTACGCTGTAGGATAGATATTAAACTTGCATCTCGCCCTTGTAGTCTTAAATCACGTGGCTCTTAAAAACAAAACAAAACAAAAAAAAACATGGAAATGACATTCTCTCTTTCTCTAGGGAGACACAGAAAGATTGAGAAATCATCCTGATGTACGAAACGAAATTGTTTACGCGACCATTTACTGCCGATTTGCCTTAAATTGATTTCATGTGTTAAGAGCGGAAGCAAAATTAAAACGATATGTCCATGCGTCAGTAGGCGGTATAATTTGCTCCAGATCAGAATTTAAGAGCTTTCAAAGCAAAGCAACGTTGCTTCCCGCGTTGTTGGACACCAGTGGCGTATGGTGCTTTGTATTTGAGATGAGCTGTGTGCTACAGCTGCACAAAAATGTAAAAATATTTTAGTGCCTGTAAAAAGCAATGGATAGTTGGAGCCATTTTGTCAAGACATGGAAGGTGATCCCAATCGTAGAAATTAGAAAATTTGCATCAGACATTATTTAGTGGATAATAGTGTCCAATCCAAATTCTGTTACTTTTTTAAATTTTATTTGTCCGCCGTTTGTAACATCGAATGAGCTAAGGTGTGAAACTTTACAATCGGGACTACCTTCCCTGCATTGTACCAAATAGGCTTTTATTGTCCGTTGCCTTTTACAGACACACCAAGATACAAAGGATCATACGAATGCAACGATTTTGTCTGTGCCTCCCGAAAGGTACATCGAGACTCAATCAATATTTGTAGCAATCGTAGGTTTTTACGAGATAGGATACTAGCCCGACCCCAAAGATAGATAGCCTTACAGGACTAAGGGGTCTCCAACTGCCTTGCTATTTTCCATGGCTGGGTTGAAAGTTGAAGCTGATTTATGCTTTTCCCAAGGGCATCGATGTGATGTGAACGCAAACTGTTCCAGTCCAATTATCGACTTATAAATGTCGACAGCCCAGCCTAGACTGGCCTACGGCCAAACGGGAGAGCACCTACTTCTGCCAAAGGCGTACACCGACTAAAATCTGAATGAAAATCCATTCATATTTTGCTACGATGCAGGGGTGGCAACAGTGTAAGTTTTGCTCTACCATATTTCAGACTCTTCTTGATACAAGAAAAATATCCCTCAGTCGAGAATAAATTCCAGGATCCAGCCCAAATGTTCAATAAATCCAGGGCTCTCTAGCCACTGTTGGCAACTGATCTAGGAGACGGACAGCCCTGATTCCAAACTAAACTGAAGAGGGGTTGGCTCTGTCAGGCTATTCCGCCCAAGACACACCCATGATGAAATCATCTATGATGCTCTAACAGCTAGGGTGATGTGATAAGTAAAGGTAAATGAATTATACTAGTTGACTGTGTGGTATCGTACACATTATCTACGATATCGTTCTTCTTCAGTAGAAGAAAACATTCATGCCAGATTATTAATTGAGGGCGATGCAGATTTGTCTCTCCAAAACTGTGCCATAAAGTAAGTTACGTCCTGGAAAGAGCCAAGCTCCTCAATCTCATACAATGGAACATTGAATCAAACGAAATTACTAACGAATACTAAATGTCTATCGTCAGATCTACGGTACTGGCGGACAGGACTTGGATTGCCAGCTCGTTTAAAATTTTTGATCCAAAATTGAGACAAAAAAAATCAAAAGTCTGTATAAGATAATTTGAAATACAATCTAAAAATATACCACCTATGTTAAGAGCCGATCATGCAATTTCTTAAACCCTTTGAAAATAGGGAAAACCATAAGTGAATTTCACTCAAATTTTGAGGGATCACTGGAACCTTTTTATGCAGTGGGTAAAGGCAAAAGCTAACCAAAGAAGCGGTTCAACTGAAAATCAAATAATATGATTGATTAGTTAGACATTAACCAGACTTAAGGATCAGATTAACAGAGAAGCCGATGAGGAGGTTTGTGAACCACGAAATTTTATCCAATCTCAAATCTATTTTATTCTTTCATTTCAGGGTTATGTTTACACAATGACCGGCGGTGTTTGCATCAAAGAAAAACTTGATGCTAGTTGGTTGAAGGAAACTGACCAACCCCATTGCATTCCAGGTAAGGAATATTTGCTTAGAAACATTTGTCCAATCTATCTATACATATATATCCATCCATCACCGTCTGTTCAAAATCTATTCGTCCATCATTGACAAAATCACTCATGGTCTCATGGAAGTTAAACTTTTTGTGTTTTAGACAATGCCAAATTGACTGCTACTTTTGCTCTTGGAGGACCCCATGAAGATGTCGAACTTGAGCGTTATATCCAACCAATCAATGGAGGACAGAGACAAATGACCGTCAGCAAACACCATTGCTACCCCGTACAGGAAATTTACTTCAGTGGCTCTAAATCCAGCACAGGATACCAGTGTAAGTACATTCGTCAAATTCCAACCTTTCTCCTAGGAATATATATATATATATATATATATATATATATATATATATATATATATATATATATATATACTTTCTCCAGTTCGTGTTTTCAATTTTGATCATTGTGTATTTTTCTGATGCGAGCTTTCGGCAGGGTAAGCTCAACCTTCAAGAACAAAAAAGTCCCATTGATACTAAAAAGAAGAGTACACAACCAATATATCCTCTCGATAGTCATCTATGGAGCTGAAACATGGAACATCAAAGTGAGAACCATGCAACGTGGTCATGAAAGAATCATGCTCAACCTCACACAGAGCGATCACAAGACAGCACAATATACCAGGGGGGAAACAGTAGTCTGAGACATCATAGAATCTGTTAGAAAACTCAAACGGCAATGGGCTGGTCATGTGACAAGAATGGCTGACAACTGATGGACTCACAACGTAGATCCCCAGCGATCACATGCGTTACTGAGGCCGGCAAGAATACAAGATGGAGATACGAACTAGACAAATTCAGAAAGAATACTGCGAAGCTTCATGTCCAACGACGGAGGAAAAAAGACCAATGAAGATGATGATACATACATATATAAAGAAAATAGGGCTGCTACAGGAATCGAACCTACAACCATTCACTGGTAATGCATAGGTTCAAATAACTGTTTCAACTCCAAATTCTCATTTTGCTCATCCACGGTCAATATTTGCTCTATTTGTTTCTTTCAATGCGACAATTATGTTATAAGACATGGATGTACGATCCGACAGAATTATTATCAATTGTGATATATCATATTGAAACTCTTACATGAAATGATCTCCCATTATTACACGGTTAATGTATCATTTAGTCTAGACAACGTGAATAGAATAAACAATCATAGAAAATGCAACCATACATATATGGAAAATACATTCATTCCATTTTTGCATTTGCAATGTATAAATTCATATGAATTCGTTCCAATATCGGGAAAGGGTAATTGTGCCCTCATGACGCTTATGCCGTCGGGAAAGGCATGAATCTGTATTCCTACGCTGTGCCTTACCACTTGATATTTTGACAGAAAATGTTTCGTAGCCGACATACCATGATAAGTGACAGAGAAGCGAGTTGGGCCGCGAACGCACCAATCACTCATAAAACTCAAGTGATAGCAAAAAAAACAAAAACAAAAATAAATCAAATGTTACATGTCTTGTTTTCCTTGACAGACTCCGATCCTATAAAGTATAACATTCATTCTTTATCATGAAGTTTTTATTTGACCAATTTTGATAAAGAGTGCCAATATATTTAGACACCAACATCGCCCTGTTTTTAGGCAAGGAATGCGTTCCAGGAAGAAGTAGCACATTAATAAAAGATTTTTTTAAATTGATAAAATTGATATCAGTTAGTCATTCCAGCACATATAATAAATAAACAGTTATTAATTTAATCAATGAATTACTATCTGAATTCCCCCAAAAGAAGAAAAATAAGTGATACTGCCTATCGGCGTAAAAATAAGACAACCTGTGTATTTTTTTTTTCTGTTCTCAAAATCTTCAATGATCTTTGTCCCTTTCTTTCTTTTCTAGTGAAAGACGCCACTATGATGACTCTGGCCAACTTGGAACTTTCCGTGAGTGACCCAGGTGTCTTTTCCCTGCCCGAAATCTGTGAAAAGACTGTTATGTCTACGGTAAATTGTTTTCTTTATTTTTCATACACGTTGTTCTTGAGAGTTACACATATTTACACCTCATGTTCGTTGGGCATCCATTTTGAAAACAATCACACCAGCGCAGGCGAATACACTTCTATGTGCTATGAACCCCTCAAATAGTGTTCCCAAATTTTTTTCTCTAAGTAGTCCACCTGGCTTTTGGTATGACACGTCATGGTCTAGTAAAAGTAATAGCTTGCCAACATCTCACTTCGTTGTCAAGAGTCCATGAGGGCTGTTAATTGGGGGGAAGCAAAAAATCATGAACTCGGGAATCAAATTTGTCAGGTACAACTCGGAAATGGTTTGGCCAGATGCCTGTCAGGAGAAAAAATGGTCAATCACATTGGCCCATCTTTAACATGTATATTTCTTGAGAAGTTGAATTGAGATTGGGCTCAAAAACTGTTTTTTTTTCACTTAATACCTGAAATGTAACAACGCCAGCTTCCCCTGAGTTTTCTATCTTGGAGTAAATATATTTTTTGTCTATTTTTGTTTGCGTGGGGCACCTTGCTGTGGTGCAATGATTAGCAAACTAATCTCGCAGAACAAAAATTCCACAATGAGTCTTTGGGAGCTCTACATCAGAGGCCCTGTGCCAGACAGTGCTAAGCATAGGAAATACCAATCTGTGTTTTGATATTTTTTTCAGTTATGTTTTGGTTAACGATTCTCTGAGCTGCAAAATTAATTTGCTACCGATAAAATTTTCTGAAAATTTATTTTCTGGAATTCTCTGGAATAATTCCAATGATCCATTTTGTTTTCAATCTTGGGCATTGATAATTTTATTTTAACTGCTTATAATTTAGTTTTAGACATTGATAATTCTATTTTAACTGCTTACAATTTAGTGTTAGTCATTGATGATTCTGTTTTTACTGCTTATAATTTTTCTTTAAATATTGATAATTCTACTTCAACTCTTGATATTTTTGTGTTAGACATTGAACGGTAATTCAATTTGATTAATTGTTTTTTGTCGATTGAATTTGACTATATTTAACAACTAGAAAAAACTTCACATGTTTAAGAAATTAATCATTGACAAAAAAGTTATTTGCGTCGTAGAACTTCTTAACTTCCGATTGGATATCAATTGAATGACTAGTTCTTAAGACAAGAATGAAATATTTACGAAAAGATTAAAGAGTTTCGTATAGAAAGTCCTTTTAAAGAACTTCTATCATAACATATAAAAATGATTTTTCCCTTATTGGCTCTCGTCAAAGGAACTTTTTTTAAATGAGGATTTTTCTTCGTACTCAAGAGAACCTACTTTACTGTTACATAGATCGAAACTCTCTGGTCTAAGATATCAAATATTGGTTCGTTCCTAATTGAATGTTCGAAAATATATTAGATTTGCTGAAAAAGCAACAAATGAGCCCCACTGATTAAAAAGGCCTCTCGGAGTTAGTTGCGTATCGCCTATCAGCGCCAGGGGTCATTGTTCAAATCCAGGTAAAAACCAGGGCTTTCATGCTGATTTGCGAGGTAGGTTGATCCCACCCATCGAAGTAAATGTCAAGTACATGTGGTGTGTATTTGAGTGTCGTGAAATAGTCTTTCCAGACTCGATTACAAAGGGGTTTGTCTTTTAAAACCCCGAATAAGATGAAATCGTTTTATCACATTGACAGACATAAGAACTAACTCGCTATCGAAGTCAATAACTGAACAACCGTAACGTCAAAATTTGAAGTCATATATAAAAGAAATTCCATCAAAGAATAAATATGGTTAGAAAAAATTCTATTTATGACATCACTGTCGTTTTCAATGGGAAAAACATCTAAAACAGAGTAAAAATTGTGGAGAATCCAGATGTAACTAATAAACCCGTTAGCATGAGGTCCCAAAAGCCAAACAAGCTTTTTTTTTGCAAAAATTTTAAAAATTAAAAAAAAATTAGATGGGGTTGTAGTGGAATATTGATGACATTTTAAAAAATTGTTGGAAAACATCGGGAAGGCCACGAAAACAGAAAAACTGACACAAGTGTGCACACACATATATGTATACATATGTATATATATATATATATATATATATATATATATATATATATATATATATATATATATATATGTATATATATATATATATATATAGATAGATAGATATAGATATAGATATAGATATAAATATATATATGTATATAAATATATATATATAAAGATATAAATATATATAAATATATATATATATACATATATATATATATACATATATATATACATATATATATATATATACATATATATATACATATATACATACATATATATATATATATATATGTACATATATATATATATATGTACATATATATATATATATACATATATATATATATATATATATATATATATATATATATATGTGTATGTGTGTGTGTGTGTGGAGGATAGAACCCTTCTCTATCATTGATGGTTACTGTTGTTTAATCGAAACGATTATTTACTACGTTGAAACCATTTGATAATTAGCGCTGTCATTTCTGATTTGCCTTAATGATTTATTTTGGAATGACTTTTTTTTCTTTATTTTCAGAAGAGAAACAACGACAAAAACCTGCCAATTGACCCCTGGCAGTTCGTACCATACTTGGCCTCCGTTTAGATAAAGGATTCAACGCACGAAGCAAATTCTGAAAATGAACATTTCATTTGTTTCTTTGTAGATTTAAGACGATAAAATTTTTGAAAAAAAAAAGGAATTGTTTGTGTTTTACTGTGTTTTTTTTTTACTTGACTAATGTTGTGAAACCACTGTGGCCGAACGAACCAATGTGGTGTGAGTTGGATAGGTCGGTAGAGGCTGTAAATAGGAAAAGGGACTTGCCATCACAGTCAATAACTGAACAACTGCAGCATCAAAATGCTAAAAGTGATGAAAAGTGATTTCATCGAAGAATAAAATATGGTCAGAATAAATTGCGTGTATGGCATCACTGCCATTTTCCACTGCGAAACATCTAAAATATAGTAAAAGAATGTCAAGAAAAATGTCCAAAAATCAAAAGAAACATTTTTACAAGGGGTTTGTTGGAGTGCTAAAGCCAATTTTCAAGTCTGTAGACAAAACAGTATGGCCATGAGCTCCGGAATTCCCAAACAAACACATAAACACAACAAATATGAAAAAAAGGATAAACCCCTCAGCCATCTTTAATGGCTACGGTCGTTTAACAAAGGAAATACATTATAGCACTCATTTATTTTATTCTGTCATGCTGATTACCGGTTCGATCAGCTACTTCTCTTGCTGTTGGTTAGGTGGCTGCAGCTCTTCTTTTGTTTCATCTCTTTCTCTTTTCCCTGGCAAAGGACAAGCCAACTTGCATTACACAACACGTTCGGGCGTAGAAAGAAAAAAAAAACATCTTGAATAGTTGCTGATTTTATTGCAGCAGGTTTTCAGTAGAAGTTGTTGATGAGTTTCCAACCTGAGGAAGGAATGTACTGGAAAATTATTTTTTCACGATGCTGGTTGCTCTTTCTCGAAGAATCCATATCTCCCATCCTGTAGGGGACGGGGGGTTGACGCATGTGTATTCAATCAAGTCTGTGTGCCAACTACTCTGAGAATCTCTCCACCCCTAAATCCACGTACAAACCCCTGCCATTTCAGACCACATCTTAGCCAATCCAAGACCCTTTACTAACAGCTTCGGACAATCATGCCCCCGGCTCAAATTCTACGATAACAATCATTTATGACAGACTACCCCGGTCACCTGACAAACTCAATCTGGAAAAAAACGGCCATTTACCGGACCATAACTTATTTTGGACTTATGACTGAGAATTAAGATTTCTTATGTCCTAAGGCCTTTCGAATGGCCGTTGATCGATAATTGCTTGCAAAGTAACGTTGTGTACCAAGCCATCGGGAAATGCATAGGACATCCAGATAGAATATACATCGGGGTAACTGAATGTCATTACATACTACTTACAAAATACATCTTTCAACAACAACAACGACAAAAAAAATGCATAGCTCAAACTATCACAACATATATGGGAAGTTAAAAACAGAAACCAGAGCATAACAGTAATTATAGCCCCAGCTTACAATTAACACTATAAAACACTGCACACTCTGCTTGAAAGAGGATATAGCTATAACCACCTTCTTCCAACAATTAAACTTTTAAACAAAAAATCAGAATTAATATCCAAATGCTGACATGAAAACAGATTTCTACGACAAAACCTACCCCTGATACTATGACAAAGAATTAAATACAGACCTACAGCATTAATTCATAATCTCATTCGAAAAATATTTTTAGATGTATCAACGTCTCTATTAGACACTATTCAGTCGGTCTGTCGGACCAACTTACGTCAAACAATGGAAATGGGAGGGAGGGAAGAAAAAAGTGTGCTTTTACTGAAAACAATACCTGCAGAATATTTGATTTCGCAATATTTTCCAAGTATGAGAAACAATTGAATCAAAGAAAGACTACTTGCTCTCCTTGCTCCTGCTTCGACTACTATAACAACAGACGGTGGATACATCGGTGAACCTATGGTTCTTGTTTTATGAACATAAACTTGATTTAAAAAAACTGCAACCCTTCTAAAATAATTTAGCTGTCAACGGCTCCGACCCAAATTAATTTAGCAGTCATTAGTCCTAAATCTAAAATTTAATTTCTTATTTTTTTCATATCTTATAAAATCTCCTTTTAAAAGCATGAATTAAAGAAAATGCATATCATCTGATTATAATACACCAAAAGTCTGTTTGTGACTGCCTACCACAAAAGACACTCGTCATAACCCCATGAAGTCATAAAAAAAATCAATCCTGAAGAGAAAACATATTTACGTTTCCAACTTCTTTCAAATGCTGCTTGACCAAAAAATTACCAACATTCTCAACACCATTAAACTGTATAAATGTGACCCGGGAATGATTTTCAGCAAAATCAGTTTTTGAATATCACATACCGAAATATGAGGGTGGGGCGATGATATGACCCCGGGAGAGATTTTGAAAAAAATTTTCTGAGGGTATAGGGCCGCTTTTTCAGAGTTCGTAAAAAATCTAAAAGTCACGGGTATTTGTGACTTTCAAAGTTTTTAAAAACAAATTAAATCAAACACTAATTGATTCACATCTATCTAACTATTTATAATTTTTCTTACAACAATTTAACTCCTTCTTTATGGTGGGTATTCAGTCTTGTTTTGTTAAATGGCCTTCTGCAACGTGACCTTGAACACCTAACATATAAAGAGCACCCCGCCGGATATGGCACATAATCTGAAGATCACAACTGCGTAAAACTCAGAGTCCCCATGACACTTTGATTTATTTGTCAACACTCAAAGACAAAAACAATATATATATATATATATTGAGCCGTTTGGAGAACAGTTTGTGCTGCATCGATGTAATCAATCGGAGGGAGTCTTTTTTTTAACAGGCACCCTCTCATCGGATTACTCAGTCGGCAGTGGGACGCCATTATGTGAGCTTGTGTACTTTCTGACCGGTGCATTCACAATGACCAAGTCATTTTTCGCGTTCTATTTATTTTTTTCTTCTTTCTACATCATCTATAACTTTCATATCCCTCTTCAGTCCGAATTTGGCTCCCGGTGACTTTTTGATCTTCCAAAAGAGATTCCAAGCCGTGAATGAGATTAAGGAGAACAGGACAAAGAGATCCGATTGCGATCTAGAAATTTTGAAGGGAACTGAGATGCCATTGCCCTGGAAACTTTCTGGGTAGAGTAAACGGAGACATAACTGTCAGACACAGAATTGTCGAACACGCCCAAGAATTTTACCAGGACCTCTACTCTTCAAAACACGGACTGCAGAACGACCAGAATACACTAGATGCTGACAATCAGTTCGAGAACTTCCCAGAATTTGCTCCATGGAAGATATAGCAAGCCATCAAACAAACAAAAAAAAGAAAAGGAAAAGCCCCTGAACCAGATAACATCACCATCAATCTACTCAAGAAAGCTGGTAAGAGCGTCAACAGAAAGCAAGCTATTCTATTCAACTTGTGTCTTAAACAGAGTAAAGTCCCGAAAGACTGGAACACTGCAATCATAATGCTTGTACATAAAAAAAGGAAACTCCAAAGACCTCAACAACTACAGACTGATAAGCTTACTTAACTGCATATACAAACTTTTCGCAAAAATCATTACCAACGGGAACACTAAAACACTAGATGAAAACCAGCCACAGGGACAGGCTGGATTTAGAAGAAGTTACTCGACCATGGACCATCTCCCAACTGAGTAAGTCAAGGTGATACCAGCTCAGCCGAATTCTTTACAGCCTGGCTCGAGATGATCTTTTGAAACCTGGACTGGGAGGATAGAGGAATCAAAACAAACAGCAAATATCTGAGCAACCTCAGATTTGAAAACGACATCACCCTTTTCGCAGAGAACCTACACGACCTCCAACTAATGCTAGATGAACTAAACGAAGAAAGCAAAAAAGTCGGCCTACGCATGAACTTCAGTAAAACGTAAATCACGTGCAACAATCATATCGAGAATAAGAACATAATTGTCAAGATAGAAGATGCAAAACATGGCAATGTAGACCACTACATCTACCTAAGACAACGAATCTCCATGAGATCCTCAAAAGAAGAGGAAATCAAGCGAAGAATCACTCTAGAATGACAAGCTTTCGGGAGAGCAAGCTCAGCTTTCAAAACCCAGGCGATCCCAATAATCCTAAAATAATAATATAATAAATAATACAACCAATGCATTCTCCCGATAGTCACTTATAGAGTTAAAACATGGAACCTAACCAAGAGACGGACTTGCAAACTGAGAAGCATGCATTAGGTGTGCATTAGAGAATCATACTCAACCTTACATGGAGAAATCACAAGACAGCACAATATATCAGGAAAAAAATGGGAGTCCGAGACATCGTAAAATCCATCAAAAACCTGAAATGACAATGGACAGGCCATGTTGCAAGAATGAAAGACAACTGATGGACATCACATCTCACAACCCCAGAGATCACATAAGAAACCAGAGCCGACAGAACACAAGATGGAGAGATGAACTGGACAGATTCAGGAAATATTGGCTCCGTGACGCCCATGAGAGAGAATTCTGTCGGATCCTGGGGAAGGTCGATGTCCAACGACTGACGTTAAAAGACAGGTGATGATGATGATGATGATGATGATGATGATGATGCCGAAAAAACGATGTCAACTCAAGATTGGTCACTTTCTGAGAAAACTGACATTCTTTAATAATCAACCCCGTGACGGGTCTGGTTATTCACTCAATAGAAACCGTCAAGTGACGTCTTTTCTAAAACATGCCGTATTAGGGGTGATGAATTCCGTTGGGCATTGATCACTGGAAAAGACTGTATTAAAAAAAAACAAAAAACAAACAAACAAAAACAAAAACAGCATGAATGGTGCTGAATATGTTCTAGGATGCCAATTCGGGGTGAACGTCCATTGTAAATTTGACCTCTCCCAGTAAAAAAAAACAAAAACAAAACAAAAAAACTTATTATCGGAGGCTGGGTGCTCTAGATGTTACGAGAAAACGTTCAAATTTTCAGTCCATAGACAAACTGAAATAACCTAAATGTTGACAGTTTCCGTTGACAGTTTCTAACAAAAGTCAATGCAGGCTTGCTGAAATGATGAGAATCGAAATCTCCAATCAGGGTACTCAGTCCCCACTACGAATTCTTCAAGCGTTAAGAAGAATCGGGGATTGCACTAGTTCAGTACCTAATTAAATCGACGATAAGAAACAAAAAAAAAAAACAAACAAAAAAAAATACAAGTTTGGTTAGTCAATCAATAGAAACTATCTGGTGACCGACGTCTTTTAGCAACATTCCGTGCTGGGGATGATCTGGCACAAACTAGGGACCAATTTCACATGAAGTTACATTGCAATCTAAATTCTCTCCTAAACCTTTTTTTTCTAGACATAATAAGGAATAAACGTTTAAATTTTCACCCCTCTAGGTCTATTGACGCAACCTGTTTCCATGATACATACAGCCATACATAGTCAGCCGAACCAACTTGAAAACTGAAGAGACCTTTTGACAGCTTTAGGTTTCTAATAGTGAGCCAATACTTTCTGACCTTGTCTACTTCGTTTCCCCATCCTGTGTTTTGCCGGCCTCGGTGGTGCATGTGATCTCTGGGGATCCATGTTGTGAGTCATGATATCTGTCAGTTATCTACCATTCTAACAACATGACCAGCCCATTGTGATTTGAGTTTTCGAATGGATGTGTCGAACTCCCGTCTTTTCCCCTATATAATGTGCTGTCTTGTGATCTCTCCATGTGAGGTTGAGCATTCTATTCACTCTCCTACGAGAGCAAAATGTGAGACAAGGTCAAGGCTTTATGTGGGGAAAATAGGACCAACCCATCAAAAATGGCTCCAGCCGACGCGACTTTGGTTGCTAAGCAACCGTGGTTGCAAAAACAACTGCAGTCACGAAAGCGTCAGGAGGAGCCTGACCTATCCCTTCAAGTGCAATGGGACAGTGCTGCCCCAGGGCAACGGATCCACTGCGGCTGTATCGAGGGAGAGCCCAAGGACGAACTCAAAGGCTCCCAATGCGCAGCCTCAGTATACTCTCAATGGCTGACGCATTGCACCTGTGCACTCACAATCTTCGGCACATTCGGCAGGCAAGTGTTAGTACCAGCGCCTTGGTCTCTGCTGTGGAACAGATACTACACTTTGATCCTGAAACATCTATTTTATTACTGTTCCACCACAGCAATTTTTGACTCAAGGTCGGGCTTAACATGGGGAAAATAGGTTAACCCTCCCAAAAATGGCTCCAGCCGATGCGACTTCGGTTGCCAAGCAACCTCCGCCATGAGAGCATCCACCAGGGGAGCTGCTCCTTTAAGTGCAATGGAGCAGTGCTGCTCCGGGGTAACCGTCTGAAAAAGCACTTATTTAAATTGCTTATAGTTTCTACTAACGAGGGCAGATCGTAGAGGTGAATTTGCCGGAATCTCATCGATCTATTTTTGTAGGGACTTCAGGATTAAAAAGTCCATAGCCTATTGACGGGAAAACAGTTTGATTACAAGATATAAACATGAATAGACTAATATATATTAATCGATAGATAGGAGCAAAATGTGATAGATTGATTTTGTCCGTTTGTCCATCACAAAATAATGTTTAAAAAAATGACTAGCATTTTATTCACTGTCCGTTTTTAACATTTTTTCACGGCATAATAATAAAAGTATCTCTCAATCAAGCAAAAATTGTTGGATTTTCCCTTAGCCCATGGTATTGCCCTCCACAAAATGTCATCGATATTCATTCAGAACTTTGGGAGATATTGTGCAGCGGGGAAAGATTACTACAATGTAGGGTAGGTAATTGAGCATTGACCTGCTACAAAATTCAACGACTTCTTTCGTTAGTCTACAGCCTATGTTTCAGTGGCGGTGGTGGTGTTGATGGTGGTGGTGATGGTGGCGGTGATGATGATGGTAGTGATGGCAGTTATCATAGTAGTGGTGGTGGTGGTAGTGGTAATGAAGATGGCAGTGATCATAGTGGTGGTGGTGGTGATGGTGGTGATGGCAGTTATCATAGTGGTGGTGGTGATAGTGATAGTGGTGGTGGCAGTGATGGTGGTGGTGATGGCAGTTATCATTGTGGTATGGTAACGAAGATGACAGTGATCATAGTGGTAGTGATGGTGGTGATCATAGTAGTGTGGTGGTAGTGATAGTGGTGGTGGCAGTGATGGTGGTGGTTATGGTGGTGATCATAGTGGTGATGATGTTGAAGTTGGTGATAGTGGTGCTGGCGCTGGTGGTGATGATGGTGGTGGTTGTGATGATGGTGGTGGTTGTGATGATGGTGGAGGTGGCGGTGATGATGATGGTGGTGGTGATGGCAGTGATCTTAATGGGGGGGGGTGATGACGGGGGCACATCTGATCTGAATTATTTACGCTGTTCCCAATGAATTTCAATAGAATACTTTGAACAGGTGGGTAATAGGCTACCAAGAAAATCAGGAAATTTTGGGGCGGATCCATGCGTCATTATCTCCCCTATGCCCGAGTGGACTGTCGACAACTACAATATATCTCCAAAATTTCTCATACACTACACGCGATATCTCCAGAAGTTTCTTTCAAATTCTGTCGAAGGATAAACAATCAGCCACGAAATAAGTCAATGCATTTTAGAGCATATCTATGCACCATCATCTTACCTATGTTATAGCTATCAGTCCATGCGAGTTTTTCATTTAAAAACAAAGGTTTATGACATATGATTGTTAATTGATCGATATTACTTGCTATGGTACCATTGTAAACTTCACCCAGCATGAAATTTCCTTTCCAAGGATGTGCAATACGTCCATATTTTATAAAGGTTTCCTTCTGACTAAGGCATTACAACCAAAATCAACCACAACGAAAAACAGTGCATTTTTTTGCAGCCGATCCGGAATATGTAGCTGAGGTGTTCTTACTCACTGAAAGTCCCCCCAGCAACCCATAATTGGTTTCATTACTAAACTCAAAAAGTGCGCGAGAGGGGGGGGGGTGATGACAAAACGAAAGGGTGTGCACGGAAGGTTTACTCACGTCGAGCGATAAACATACCTGCTGACGAAATTGACATCTTTTGATGACCGCATACACACACATTGTGTTGTCGTGACTTGTTGCAGGTCACCACTTGAAGATTCCGCCGCGTTCGGAAGAAGGACGCGCATACCGAACGAAACATGTACTAATCAGAAACACGCCATGTAGAAAAATAAACACCTCATTTATTTTTTGGCTTCTTACGTTCTCAGACCCCTTGTTGCAGCAGGAAGCCAAAATGCAAAGACACATGCCTATTTCAACTTAATCACGGATTGCTTTTACTTATTGCCACGATGTTGGAAACTCTTTGCCTTCTTTTTCTCCCCGTTTGGTTCCATGGCTATTTCAACTTCATAATCTTTCCCCCTTCTGACAATGGTGTCTGACATTCTCCCACCCTCTCTTTGTCCCGAGTAAATCTCTCCCAGCTACATTCTGAACAATTTGCATGTCGACTAGCGAAATCCGAGTCTTAACAGTGATTCGACGACTATGACTTTTCTGGCCATTGGGCTCTCAAACCCAATTAGTGTGACATTTCTCATTCTCAAGCTTGGATTACTCAAAACCAATTAAACTTCCGTTTTTTTATCAGCCACCCTACTCAAAAATCCGTAATTTATTGTGCTCTCACTTAGTTACGAAGTCAGATTGAATTTCTCCATTTACCGTCAATGTTCAAACAAGAATTCAGCATGGGACTCCATCCGTTTGTTAGTACATTTAGTACGATGAAAGCTTTGAGGAAATTGACAATGGAATATTTGTGGTTCGATGTTTTTGCTGGATAGTGTGACACCTGGTGGTGGAGAAGCTGCAACAAGTACTGTCTGATACAAGTCAGAAGATAGGCGTAATCACACACAGGAAAGACTAAAACAAGACCGCCACTGACGCCCTTTCCCGACCTATTTCGTATCAGAAACTTCGACCTTCCAGCGATAAGCACATGCCATCTTCTCAGAGATATTGTACTATTTAAAGCAGAAACCTGCCACTGTGAGGCATATCTGAACTGTCGTTCTCCTAACAACTCCGTTATGTCTCTTCTGGCTTGGTTCACGACTGTCACCCTCATTGCAGGTGCCTCGGCCTTCAAATATTGTTGTTCTCCCGAGAAATATAGTGCTGAAACCCTGATCAGAACATATACAAATGGAGAAGTCATCGAGGTAAGCCCACACAACGACTGGCGATAGGAACTTATTAGTATCCAATAGTCACCCTCGAGTAATTGTCTCGGCCAGACAATGATACTTAAGCCTGTAAAAACACATTGCCCAAATCCTACACACATGGAAACTTCATCCTGGTGAGCCCATCTATAATGACTAGTGATCGGACATAGATTACAATGAAGCTGCACCAAATCGTTTATGTGGTGTCCAAAAGGAATTGTTACCAGATGCAACCGGTGTTTTCCCCCCAGTTTTTTGTGTGTGAAACCCTTCACGCTTTAAGAATAGTAGTAAAATACGCGTTGCTTTGCAAACAGTGAGAATCTAAAGCACGGTTGTGTCTGAAAAACTCGTGGGAGTTTCCTGGAGCAACCATCCTCAGAACTTGAACTAAATGTTCAGACAGTCGTAAGTGAATCCAATCCCACCTCATTTCACTTTCTCATCAGTTTTCTTTTTTTTTTTTCGACTTACTAGAAGCCAAAATCAGATCAGGCCAGCTACCAGAAACGTATATCATCATCATCACCACCACCACCACCACCACCATCATCATCATCATCATCATCATCAAAGGCCTTTCTTAGTTCCTTTCATGAAGACCTTGCCTGTGCTAACCTTTGCCATGTCTCATCGGCAAACCGTTTCATCTCACATCTCTATCATGTCTGGTCTTTCCCTACTGTGTTTGCTATCCCCAAGGCACCAATCTGTTGGACTCAACCTTTTTTTTCTCTCTCTCTTTCTTCTCACAGAGGAAGGGTAAAAATTATTTCGACTACTCCGTTGGTATGTACGTGACTGTTTTCAACATCACTCTTGACGAAAAAGAAGGTTCATACGTGCTTGAAAAGACTTACTTAGATATTAAGTCGGTAAGTTTAATTCTCAAATTACTTTTTATGAATCAAAAAAGTTATTCAAGGGAGTAACTTCTGGTTGAAATTACTTCCCCTTGACGTTTTGCTAATTTTTCAAATTAGAAACTGCCAACCCAAACTTTCAAAATAGGTTTCTCCAGTTTTTAATTCCGTCCAGCTGGCTGGCTGGCTGGCTATGTATGTATGCAAATATATCGGTCGATGTCTTGGAAACATAGGCTAGGGACCGTTATTTTTATTGGAAACTAATTCTTGGGGGAATCTCACATTAAAAAGGAAAAACCAAAGAGGAACGCCCGGAAAGGATCTGTTTTTGGATGAACCGTTCACAAAGGTGATCACCTCAAACTGATATGTCTTATCTGTGGGTCTGTCTCAGCACAGCTGGAATTAAAAGTCACTTACGAACCCATGAATAGAGACAACTGGTGAACTATCAGATAGCTACAAATCACAACACCTGTCACGTCTATGGAACAGAATGCAAGTCAGCGGAGGGGGGTTGGGCCCTTGGTTTCTGTACCATCAATTGTCTTGTGTGTCACTTCTGCAACCAGAAATTTCAAATTCCTGGGTGGGTTAAAAAAAACAAAAACACATCCGTTCTTTGCATAGTTGAGTGATTCAGTGGAATGACGTCATATGATGGCCATACTTGAAAACGAGGTAGGAACCATCATATATGTACATATAACGCATACACGTTGCTCCGATGGAGTTAGAGGGCTGAACATTCGAACATTTGCTCCTTATTATGTCATTTGAAAACGTTTTCTTGACCCCCCGGGCTGGTTCAATTTACAAGGTAAGTTTATATTACATTGATTCCTCAGATTCTGTCAACCTTTAACTTGTTCCTTGACAACCCTTTCTTCAATTCTTAGATTGCTCATCCCCAACATTCTGCCAGAAAAAAAAGTTGGTCCCGTAACGGTTTCTATCGAGTGACTAACCAGATCTATTTCATTTTCGATATGAATATGTTTTTGGACTCTTTCCTTTTTATTATTATTATTTTTTTTCTTTTAATCAGTATGCTCTTTACACAGTGGTTGATAATGTTTGCACAAAATCACACGTGGAGTCGAACCTGATACCAAAGACTGGGAAACCCAACTGCATTCCAGGTATGGAACATTTTCTTTGAAACGTTTTTCTAATGTACATCCCGGACAGGAAAAAGAGCCTAACCTTTCAAGTCGACTTTTTTAATTTTTGGCAATTACACATAGATTCTGACGATTATAAATGAAATTTTCCACTGCGTTTTCCGCAGCCGATAAGTGTTCCCGAATTTTCCCCCCATAGGTTTTGGCCTTAAATTGCACCAATATATACTCTATGGTGTTTAAATCCTTGTATGATGAAAAGCGTTTGGGGAATATTCTCTCTAGGAGTATATATATATATATATATATATATATATATATATATATATATATATATATATATGGATCATTTTGAAGATTCGTTCAGTTATAAAGAATTTGTTATTTTGCTATACGTGACATTTTTTGTTTTAATTTTTCTAGTTTTATTGTTATTTTACTCGAATATTTGAAGGGAAAGAATATATCCATTTCTATCTATCTATCTCTCCATCTATCTATATCTATATATCTATATCTTTATCTCTCTCTCTCTCTCTCTTTCTCTCTCTCTCTCTCTCTCTCTCTCTCTCTCTCTCTCTATATATATATATATATATATATATATATATATATATCAATCATTAGTTAATTAAAGTTACCACATTTTCTTTTAGACGACTCCATTTTGGTTTCGAGTATTGATTTCGGCGGACCTCATGAATATGTCGGACTGAATAGGTTCGTCTACAAATTACCGTATGGCCACGTAGAAACGGTCTTCACCCAAAAATATTGCTACCCTGTAGCGATGTCTTGGATATTCAACGTAGACAACATCAATGGTACGTACATAAAACGAATTATGTCTTTTCTTCTCCTTTGCTGCGCACGTGCATGCACACATGCATTCACGGATTATATATATATATATATATATATATATATATATATATATATATATATATATAGAGAGAGAGAGAGAGAGAGAGAGAGAGAGATTCATGGAGCACTTGTAACTGTTATGGAACTTTTCAATAAATAAGATGAAAAATTGAACTCTTTTGTGAACTGAATTAAAGAAAAAAAAGATTCAGAAAGCTAAGTAACTTCAATCAGAATTCCCTAGAGTGATATATATATGTGTGTGTGTGTGTGTGTGTGTGTGTGATTATAAATTGTGTTATGTTATATGCAAACTGTTATTTGAAATTATCTCCCGTTGTTACATGGTTAATCTATCACTCGACCTAGAGAACGTAAATCGAATAAACAATTAAAGAAAATGGGGCTGCTGCAGGAATCGAGCCTGCTGCCGATGGGATAGTCGCTTCAACGGTTCGATTCCTGCTGTGGCCCCATTTTCTTTGATTGCTAATTCTATTCACCTTGTCTAGGCCGAGTGATGCAATAACCGTGTAACTACGGGAGATCATCTCAAATAAGTTCCTATCGCGTCGAAAGAAATGAATGGACCGATTATAAACGAGATGAAAATTTGGTGTGAAAACAGTTATTTGAACCTTTGCATTGCTGGCAGCTGTTTAGCTCAATCGTAAGAGTAACAGTACTCTGAAGTGGCTACCCTATCAGTGGCAGGATCGATTCCAGCAGTAGCCCCATTTTCTTTAATTGTTTATTCTATTTATGTTGTCTAGTAAATGACATAGAAACCATGTAACGACGGGAGATCATCTCAAATAGGTTTCTGTTTAATGTAACGCAATTTATAATTCATATATATACACATATATGTATATTGTATAGGTAAGGATTATGGTTAATCCCACAATATGAGAGTGAAATGACAATATCAGGAGTCCATGCTATATAAATGATTTCCATTATCCTTTTTCGACTTTTCACTTGAACTGTCTTTGTCAAAAAATTGGAGGTATTTAACACATTGGAAACAATATAAAAATAATCAGTGGTCCATGATTTGTAGGGAGTGGTGATGATAATTGCGTGGATTCTGCGTGTGGGAAGAATACATGTATTAGTTTTATCGAAATGAATCTTCTTGGCAGACTTTTGATAATAAAATCATTTTGTTTTTGTCTTCCATAGTGAATAAAACTACCACGATCACAGAGGCCACGATAAATAACTTGAAACTTACTATGGATGATCCATTCGTCTTTGACTTGCCTGCTTCTTGTAAAAATCCCATCCCGTCGATGGTAAGTTGATCTTCCCTCTCGTGAACATTCTTTTTAAGAGCTGATTGTATTGGCCAAAATTGGCACAATGTCATTATAATGGAAAACCCTGTGAAGAACGATCTTTCTGGCACAGGCCAATGCTAGTCTACGTATTATTAAATCATAACAACCCAGTGGCTAGTCTTCAAATCCAGATGAAAACCAGGATTTTTATGCTGGTTCTTGAGGTAAATAAACACTCCACTTTTGATTGATTGGCATGACGTAATAATTCTCTCAGAATTTCCACTAATTCAGTCTTACGAAGCAAAGCCTTAGTAAATGAGAAAGCTATTTACTAATTATTTTGATTCGGTGCAAAAGTCCTGATCAGTAAATGATTTGACGCTTGCTTTCCAAATTCGTGGAATCGTTTTATTGCAATGACAGCCAAAAATATATATATAATACATTTAGTAAATTGTGATCTTTGAAACAACTCGATGATCTGACCTTTCGTCTCCGATTTATCTTATTGATTTATTTTGGGATAATTAAAAACTGTCAACCAAAGCTGTCACCCAAACTGTCAAATTAGTTTTTTTCAGTTTCAAAGTCAGCTTAGCTGTGTATGTATAAATGTATTAAGCGTACAGGCCGCACCAATTGAGCTGGGGGTATGCGGCTGAAAAAAATCAGCATTTATTCCTTATTATGTCTACGAAAAATTTGCAATTTAATTTTATGCTACATTGATCTGTGTCCGGCTACATTGGTTTGTGTCCTGTCGTTGTTACTTTAGAAAGTGGAGAGAATGGCTTGTTCATTGCCCGCCACTTTTTCAATTTTTTAAATTGATCACCCCTAACACGGTATATTTCCAAAAGACGTTGGTCGAGTGACGGTTTCTATTGAGTGACTAACTAGACCTGTTTTGCTTCTTTCTCCTTCAAGTTGCCTGCTGATCCTCTGAAGCTCAGCCGATTCATGACGAGTCTTTGAACGAATGATTTAACAACTAGAACGCATCCTGAAGGAGCGCACAAGAGTCTTTTTCTTCTATTTATTCAAGACGATAAAAAGTTGGAAGAAATTGAAGAAGGAATTGTTCGTGTTTTGTTGCTTTGTCATTCGATGTGATGCACAAATAAATGCTGGGCGAATTGGATAGGTTAGTAGAGGATGAGATAGGAAAGAAAGGGAAGGGTGAATAAGTACGGAAAAATGAATCAATAAGTGAGTTAATAATAATAATAATAATAATAATAATAATAATAATAATATATATATATATATATATATATATATATATATATATAGAGAGAGAGAGAGAGAGAGAGAGAGAGAGAGAAATTGACACACATACATCATGGTTAAATACCTGTACTGTTTTTTACAATCCCCGAAACAGGTACATAGTAAAACAGCTGATGATTTTCACGATAAAATTAAAATCATTGCCTTAGGATCCAAATTTGAATATTAGAAGTAAAATCAAATCCTATGTAAAACATAGAAATCTCTGAACACAGTACATTAACTGCGATCGGAAATTACCTGACTTGCATGAAATAAGGTCATTAGATTCTTTGCGACAGTATAAATTGAAAAAAAAAATCCATTTCAGCATTAATGTTCAACAACACATTGTGAGCAGAAGCGTTTAAAGTTTTCAACTCAAACTCACATATATATACACAGATATGAATGTACTGAATAGCTAGCTAGCTAGTTAACTGGTAGATAATAGATATGGACAACCTTTGATAGATATGAACATATATATATATATATATATATATATATATATATATATATATATATATATATATATATCAAATAGTTGTGTCATCCACAGACAGCTGTTTCATTGTATTACAACTCTTTAGTGTGGCTATAGACTATCCATTATCCCATCCAGTCTACCAGAGTGCTCTATTCCAAAGTTGGAAGAGCATTGCATATGCTAGTAATGAACGAGTTACCTTACTTAAAGAGTGATCTACCCTGGACAAGGGAGCGTTAATCATTCCTGCCTTAATTTTCTTGATAAACAAATGTCCGATTCGAAAACTTTTTTCTTCCCACGGACTAAGGAAGTAACCGACGTGAAAAAAAAAAGAAGAAAAGGGTACTTGGTGGTATGATGGATTCAGATACATTCGCAGCTTGTGAACTAAGTTATCTCCCTTGGATAAGAATCTTTTTTTAAAAATTCGGTTTTTGTTCGTAATAATGTCTTCGTAGAATAGAATATCTGAGATCTTATTTGGAAATTAAAGAAAATTAATCGTCAAAGACTATTTAGAAGAAAATGAAAAAAAAAACAAAAAACAAACGGTGATTCAGAAATGAAGAAAATTACGGTGAAAAAATATCAACAATAAAGTTCCCGACGTTCAATAATTTTGCATTACACAGATAGACTTTCTATTTTCTTGCTCATCATACAACTACTTGCGCTGTTCATTTAATAGATTTATTATTTGCCTTTTTGCTCAACATCGTTCCTCGTTATCTTGGAAATATGCTTCAGTGATTCATTTTCTTCAATCTTCAAATAAGAACACAGATATTCCACACCATTAAAAACCACCCGGAGAGAAACTGTGGGAGCGAAAAGAAATAAATTGACGACACTAATGTAGATCTCCACGCAATAACATCTGCTGATTGGAGAAGATACGAAACAATCAAAATATGTTAGAACCTGGCACAAGAAATCATCACTAAAGCTTCATCCCAGAAAACTATTGTATCTATTTATTTATGAATGAGAAGGCATATGTTCTAACTATATTTCACTCTGCTAACATTAAATCACGAACAACCAAGTAAAAACAAAATAAAAACAAAATGAAAATAACATCTTATCCAAGGGAGATAACTTAGTCCCCACCTCGGTATGTATCTCTGTCTACCCACAAAGGACCAAGAAAATAATAGAAGACAAAAGAAATGATAAAAGTCTGTGTAAAAAGACAAGTGATAATTAATTTGGTCTCGTCTTTTGACGGACGATTTTTTTTATTGGCGTTTTTATTCACAGTAATACATTGTGTAAGTGTTGAGGCTTCACTGTACGGTGACTAGGAGACATTATTGTACATGAGGCTTCACTGTACGGTGACTAGAAGAAGACATTGTTGTACATGAGATACTAAGCTGCTGCAAATACAGGTTGAAAGATGCTGCTTATCCAGTGGTGATTATCATTTCGCTCGAAATAATATACTGTTGGAACTGTAACTGAAAAAAACAAAACGAAAACAATAATAGATTAACGTATAAAAAGGTAGATTCCTAATTTCTGTACGTAAAATGAAGATAACTGCTGTTAGTCTTAACACATAGATGCTTCAAGTCAGATTTTTGACATAATCAGAAATATGGAGTAAATGAAACTACATTTGCATGGTAATGCAAATTTATCTGTGAAAAAACAAAAACAAACTGAAAACATGTTTCTTATTATCTTGCGAGGGTTCATGTGTAGTTTTATCCGCTTTCTTCCATAAGTACATTTTCTATGGTAATTTTTTAAGGGTGGACTAGATATAGGCCTATAGGGATAAATGGGTTAAAACGAACAAGGGATTATCTCCCTTCCTCAACAAAAACGGAGGAAACTTAATTTCTATACGAACATCTAATGTTTCACACACTCACCCAACTCAATGTTAAAAATGGCGCACAAATAAAAACAATTCAACAATTTAATCTATTCAAAGCAATGACGGTGTTTTTTCTTCCAAATGATGATAATAATAATAATAATAATAATAATAATAATAATAATAATAATAATAATAATAATAATACAGTGCAATGCAATGCAATAGGGTTGCCATTTGGTATTTTTAAGAGCAAATTTGGTACTGATCTGAGCTGTTTGGTTAAAAAATTAAGGTTTGGGACTGAGGGAGATATTACAAAAAATGACAACCCCCTACACACAAATAATAGAGACGACATAAATATATATTTCATATATAATCCATAGAGATTGCATTTTAATCCATTTCTACAGCAAGCTTTGTCTCATAATGGATTAAAAGTTATTTGATTACTTAAGTTCTGAATCTACTTGATTTGATCTGAAGATCATAGAAATTTGGTCTCGTGATGGATTTAAAGTTATTTGATTACCGAAGTTCTGAATCTACTTGATTTGATCTGAAGATCATAGAAATTTGGTCTCATAATGGATTTAAAGTTATTTGATTACTTAAGTTCTGAATCTACTTGATTTGATCTGAAGATCATAGAAATTTGGTCTCGTGATGGATTTAAAGTTATTTGATTACTGAAGTTCTGAATCTACTTGATTTGATCTGAAGATCATAGAAATTTGGTCTCATAATGGATTTGAAGTTATTTGATTACTTAAGTTCTGAATCTACTTGATTTGATCTGAAGATCATAGAAATTTGGTCTAGTGATGGATTTAAAGTTATTTGATTACTGAAGTTCTGAATCTACTTGATTTGATCTGAAGATCATAGAAATTTGGTCTCATAATGGATTTAAAGTTATTTGATTACTTAAGTTCTGAATCTACTTGATTTGATCTGAAGATCATAGAAATTTGGTCTCGTGATGGATTTAAAGTTATTTGATTACTGAAGTTCTGAATCTACTTGATTTGATCTGAAGATCATAGAAATTTGGTCTCATAATGGATTTAAAGTTATTTGATTACTTAAGTTCTGAATCTACTTGATTTGATCTGAAGATCATAGAAATTTGGTCTCGTGATGGATTTAAAGTTATTTGATTACTGAAGTTCTGAATCTACTTGATTTGATCTGAAGATCATAGAAATTTGGTCTCGTGATGGATTTAAAGTTATTTGATTACTGAAGTTCTGAATCTACTTGATTTGATCTGAAGATCATAGAAATTAGGTCTCGTGATGGATTTAAAGTTATTTGATTATTTTGGCCCTGAAGCTACTTAATTTGGTATTGATATTTTTTTTTGATATTTCTGTACTGCTGCATATATCTGTACATCAGCAGAATATCAAGAATACTATTAAGTTTTCTGAATTAAACTCTGAACGTATAGATTAACGCGAAAGTTGCAAAAGGATTTGAAACAATCAAAAGATTCTTCCATTTTGATATCTTTTGGGGTTTTCCCCCCACTTCCTTTAGGAATTCATCATTTAAGAGCACACAACTGAGTAATGAACAAAAATAAATAGAATTTTAGTTTGAATACATTTAACGTTAACCCAAGTGGCCTATTCTCGTTATTTGACCCCACAATTTGAATCCATAATTCGTTGTTTATTTGTGCGTTTTTTGCGAATCGGGCCCCGTCAGTGATCATCCATGAATAAGAGGACCACGTTCAGTCATGAATGCTGAAAATCGTATTCGTGGGTAGAGGAGCAGATATCTTTCAAAATTCTTTGCAGAATGTAAATGAAAGAAGAAGAATTTGTGAAGTTAAAAATGGCTGACACTCGAAAGAAATATTTTCCCCTACATAGGTTAATTGAATTCCCTTTGTTTATATATTTCTCTTTTTTTAAAATACCATTTTTCAAAATCATTGAAACTAAAAAGATATGAATGTTTTGAACTCCTTTACGAATAGGCACCGACCTGTATAAACATTTACAAATGATGCCTTTAGGGATTTTGTACTACTGCATGTTGTACATCACACATAGTACGATATAAATTATCTGATGCGATTTAACGTCAAAGAAGATTGAGAAAATGGCGAGGTCATTGGGAGTCTGGGACTTCTCTATATGATTCAAATCTAGGTAAGAAGAACAGATCTTGTTATGGTAAACGGGAATGGGGTGATTTGTCCGTCAGTTTATATCGCTCTTCCAGCAGACGACAGAATAAAATTGACAGAAAGTTAAACGCTGGACAAAATACATAGTCCTCGACAGAGAACTAAGAAAATAATTGTGAAACGTGAAGGTGACAGTTGTTCCCATCATTACTGGAGCACTTTGACCCCCCAACGAGCCTTGCAAAGAGATTGGAAGAGCTGGAAGCATGGAGAAAAATTGAAACCATCCAGATGACAGTATTACTAAAAAAAAAAAGCTTGAATAACGAGAAGGGTGCTGGAGAATCGATTGTCACTTGATCACCAATGAAAGCCACCAGATACCACAGGTACGAAAATGCATATGACAATAATAATAATGATAATAATAATAATAATAATAATAATAATAATAATAATAATAATAATAAAAGAAAATGTGGAACATGAAAACCAGGGTAGTACCGGTCATAGTGGGAGCACTAGGAACTGTCCCCAAAACGCTGAGGGAGAGACTGGAGGAGATCGGGATTAGGAGGAGGATAGAGACCGTACAGACCACAGCACTGCTGGGAACTGCACGGATACTGAGGAAGGTGCTAGAGATATAAGGACTGCAACGAATCGTAGCTCTGTCATGATATGCGAAAGAGGGAGGAGACGTTAGCTGAAGACCTGAGGAGACTTATTGTCACTCAGCCTTCAGCGATAACCACTGGGCAACCGGTGTGAAACTGTAAATCGCAAAATTACTGCGATCTATGAGTACTAGGAGAGGAGGGCTGGAGACTTGAGGAGACTTGCTGTCACTCAAACTCCAGCGGTTACCACCAGGCAACTGGTGTGAGATTCATAATAATAATAATAATAATAATAATAATAATAATAATAATAATAATAATAATAATAATAATAATAATAATAATAATAATAATACAACAACAACAACAACAACAACAACAACAACAACAACAGAGAAGGCCGGAGTATTGAGGGGACCTACTTAATCTTCAGTGAAAGTTACCAGATATTACTGGTATGGAAACACATAGTGTAATACCGAAGAGAGTGCTGGAGTACCGAAGAGATTAAGTGTTGTTCAATCTCCAATGAAAGCCTTCATTGATATGGAAACTCAATGAGTACAACTAATAAACAGAATCCCTTTTAGTAAGAGCTCAGCTTATCTATGCTAAAATAAAAACAAACAAACAGTCACAGCCAAAAAGTGTCGTCTGTGAACAGGACCTTGCGAAACTGCCCATAATACCGTTGAAATACGCTTGAAGAATGATGCAATTTTTAGTCCAATCAGGTCATTTGTTTCCGACAAATTAATTCAATTAAGTATATACTGACAAGAACGTCTGTCAAAGGGAGATAACTCTAGCTATATTAAATCCCAATTACAGTTCTTCTCAAGACGATAAAAAAAGCACAAACGAATAATTATATTATGAATTTTATAAATAGGAAGTGAGTTGCCAGCCAGCTTAAAGGCTGCCGAAGGCAGGTTTTAAGGGAATTGCCATGGAAGTAATTTTAAAAAATGCGCTGTATTAAAAGATTTATGAAACACAAGGAATTCCACAAATAACTGAACCAATAAACCAGATGGGGTCTTCGGACCAGAAACAAAGAATGGAGAATGAAACTGAATGAAAGAAAACATCTGACAACGAATCTCCACGTAATTCTTAAAAAAAGAAGAAGTCAAGCGGAGAATCACTTTAAGATAGTAAGCCTTCGGCAGAGCAAGCTCAGCCTTCAAGAACGAGAAAATCCCATCGGTCCAAAAAGAAAGGAACGTCTCCAACCAATGCATCCTCTCGATAGTCACCTATGGAGCTGAAATATGGAACTTGAATAAAAGAATGACGCTCAAACTGAGAATCATGTCACGTGCACGAGAGAGATACATTCGAAAACTCGAATGGCAATTACAAAGATGTTAGATAACCGCTGGACATCACAACCCACAACGTGGATCCCCAGGGATCGTATGCAGAACTGCAGACGGAAAATATGAGATGGTGTGACGAACTAGACAGGTTAAAATGCATTGACTCTGCGACCCCCATGATGGAGAAGTCCGGCGAATCTTGGGGACGGTCTATGTCCAACATCGGGCGCTAAAAGGCTGCTGCTGACGATGATGATGAAAATCGAAGGAATACGCCTCACAGGAATTAACTCCCTTTCTGTACGAGCAAGCACTTCTGTCCGTGTGTCCGTCTCTGTGTAAGTGTATGCGTGATGCAAGAACTATTTATTTTTGTTAGCGTCTGCATCAGTGAGTATCTAAATATTTCATAACAGTTATACCTATACTATAATCGAGGACACACAACTGGAGGAAGTAGATCACTACATCTACCTAAGACAACAAATCGCCATGAGACCCACAAAGGAAGAAGAAATCAAGTGAAGAATCACACTAGGATGGCAAGCCTTTGGCAGAGCAAGCTCAACCTTCAAAAATAAGAAGATCCCATTAATCCTAAAAACAAGGGTGTATAACCGATGCAATCTTCCCAATAGTCACTTACGGTGCTGAAACATGGAACCCAACCAAGAGACAGATCTGCAAATTGAGAACCATGCAATGTGCACATGAAAGAATTATGTTGGGCCTCACATGGAGAGACCGCAAGTCAGCACAGTACATCTGAGAAAAGACAAGAGTCAGGGACATCATAGAATCCATTAAAAAGCTCAAATGGCGGTGGGCTGGCCATATTGCAAGAATGGCGGACAATCCATGGACATCACAACTCATGACATGGATCCCCCGAGATCACATGCGCAACCGAGGCCGGCAGAATACATGATAGAGAGACGAGCTAGACCAATTCAGAAAATACTGGCTCTGCGACGCCCATTATATAAAAGTATGACAAATCCTGGGGAAGGTTTATGTCCAACGACGGACGTTAAAAGACTGATGATGATCATGATACCTGTGTGTGTGTGTGTGTGCGCGCGTGTGTGTGTGTTATGTTTGTATGAATGTGCACGTGTGGGTACGTAGCAAAATATTGATTATTTATTAAAAATCGTCTACATAGCATTTCTTTATATTTAGATGTAACGAAAACATCCGAATTAATAAATAACTAAGGCCATTTGAAGAAAGCTATAATCGTAGCATAAGGGAGGTAATTCCCGTAAGATACAATTCCTTTCATTGTCTTAAGAGAAAAACGAAAATTGGAAAGAAAAAAAATTGACTCACCGGTCATCTCCCCATACAGAACTGAAAAAACAAACAAAAGATATTTGATTTGCAGAAAGATATTCAATTTACATCTCATTATATACTAGCTTTTCATTAATAAAATTTACTGAATATTATAAATTCATACAAAATATTCTGTTATATACATATACCCCCTACCCCTATATAAGTAGAGGTCACTGGAGCTCAACCCAGGTCAGTCATTGCAAAAATCTTTTTATTTCCAAGAAAACAGCAAAAAAAAGTCAATTTTTTTCAAAACCAGAAGCCTTCAGATTTGTAGCCGTCTATGTATTGTGTCCGTAAACATTTATTTCTAGAAATATCGATGGCGGTGCGAGTGGTCGAACGGTTAACGTAGGAAAGATAGAGTGGTCGAGCCGAGTTCGAACTTCAACTACAATGCTCAGTGTTCACTTCGTACTAAAGCCTTTGTGAGAGGCAAAAAATAAATTATGCCACTAATGTTGAAAGAAAGTTTTTGATTGGATAGATTTCACACACAGTAATCTGTATATATATAATACTGGATGGGATAATGGATTGTCTGTAGCCACCCTGAAGAGTTGTAATACAACGAAACAGCTGCCTGTGGATGACACAATATATATATATATATATATATATATATATATATATATATATATATATATATATATATATCCGGGAAAATTATAATTCAGGCTCAATTACCATATAGCTTCTTCGAAAATTAATCTCTTCTTGAACAAGTGGTCACCAAACTGACGGCTATCTTGCTAATATATATATATATATATATATATATATATATATATATATATATATATATATATATATATATATATAATATGAACGGTAAAGAGTGAGATAAACTCGGAAGTAAAGTGTTTTGAGGTAAGGTTTATTTATCCGTAGATATTTTTTGTTGTTAAAGGTCCAGACATGTTTCGGGATGTATTCCCATCTTTAGTAGTGTGTGCTGTGTGAGAATGTGTTTTTAGGGTTTAAAGTTCTCATGTGGAACCAGAGACCACTCTCATGAGCTATGCCTTTTGGGTAAAAGATTGTATAAAGACTGCTGGAGGCATCCTGCTGTGTGAAAGAAAGTCCAGCCAGTGATGAAGTCTTTGGTTAAGCAGCAGCAGTTGGTCTTGGAGAGGGCAAAATGTGTCCGGGTAGGAGGGAAGTAATGTGGAGCTAGATTTTTGGGGTATGTTAGGGACAATGTAAATGGAGGGGTGATGAGGTTAAGGAACTGCATAGGAAAAATCCACTTGAGCAAGTTATACCACTTGTCAAAATTATATATATATATAATTAAATTTACAATGAATATTTTGTCTTATTACAGCGCAGGCCGGTTCTATTTCATTTGACGGAGATCATTCAAATGGACGCTGAATTGATGATTCCTTCTCTTTTATTGCAGCGATGAGAGGCTTCTGCTTAGAAGAAGGAATCTTTGATTCAACGCAAAATTGAATAATCTTTGCCAAGTGAAACTGAACTGACCCGATCTGTAATAGGACAATAAGTTAATGATAAATTCAATATAATTCATTAGTTCTACTTCATAGTAATGAGCGATCTGAAACAGAAGAATTCCGAAATATTAGTTTTTTAAAAAATATTTATTATTTTTCCCTCTCCCACTCCCCTCATATATATATATATATATATATATATATATATATATATATATATATATATATTAGTTTGTTTACAGACGATGTATAGTGAATGACTTTACTATTATTTAATGGTGGTTTTTCCAAGGCAAGTTCATTAGATTTTTTGAACTTTTAAAAATAGATTACTAATCTAACCATACGATGAGCGTATATGAAAATTATTCTGTTTATTTATGCTCAGATGGGATGCTCTCATTGGTTGATTTATCGTTCTATTATGGCATTCCAATAAAAATTACGTCATAGAAAATCTTAAGACTTCGTGTCTAATCATCACACATTATAATTGCTCAAGACTTGAGATAGGTTATTAATAGGTACCACCGCAGACTTTTTACACAAAAACTTGAATACCTTCTCAGGAATTTCAATTTTGGTTTGAATAGCAGGGATATAGAATAAAATTACTTTCATAAAGCATAAATGCCTTTGCATATTTAAAAAAGGTTTTAGACAGTTTTCATTCAATTTTCTTTCTATCTAAAATAAGTTAAATTCTGCAATATTGATTAGTGTTGACAGCCAAACTTAAAGTTTGTAATTAAAAATCTTTCAAATGTACAATCATGAACTCCAGCAAGACGAAGATCATGTACAACAACAACACCGGAGATAAAAACACTATGATCAAAATCGAGGACACAGAACTGGAGAAAGTAGATCACTACATCTAACTAGGACAACGAATCTCCATGAGACTCTCAAAAGAAGAAATCAAGCAAGAATCACACTAGGATGACAAGCCGCTGGCAGAGCAAGTTCAACCTTCAAAAACACGATTCCATTAATCCTAAAAAAAAGGGTGTAACCCTCCAAATAGTCACTTATAGAGTTGAAACATGGAACCTAACCAAGAGACAGATCTGCAAATTGAGAACCATGCAACGTGCACATGAAAGATCGCTGTCATTTAATTTAGAGTTCAGCTTCAAATTTCTCAGATTATTAAGCCTTATCGTATTAATTCAAAGTTGATTTAAAATCTTCAGGGACTCATTTTCTTCTCACAATTTTGGTAACCGTTTGATATCTATTGAGATGAATAAGGGGGTTGATAGAAATATCTCCATAAGTTTTTTTCATAAGAAAAAAGAATTCATACATTAATAAACGGAAATCCTATTAAAACACGATGATTAGTTAATTTTTGGTAGAATTAAAATATCTGGGGTTTTTGGGACTGACAAATTTTTATACAGATCGTTACGTCACATCGTCAGGGATTTGTCTTTTTACAATGTGAGCAACTTTTGGTGCCGGTTCGATATTCATTAAGAAACCATGAAATCAAATTAGGGGGTTGATTGACTTAAAATATTTCGATAAGATTTTTCATAAGATACCTTTCTCATGAAAAAAATCATTTATTTATAAGTAACGGAATTTTTATTGAAATTCGATCGTTAGTTAATTTTTGGTAGAATTTAAAAATCTGGGTGTGTTTTTTGGATAAAAAAATTCTGATGCAAATTATTACGTCACTTCGTTTTGCTCAGTGTAAACAACTTTTCGTACATAAATATCTTCGGTGTTATCTTCATATACATGAATAATTTTACATCAGAATTTTCTACCGTCTTTCTCCATACTAACAGAACAAAGATTATAACGATGGAATGAACATGTTACAAGTTTCGGATGTTATTATCGACACATGTCGCCTTGTAGTCAAAAGTGCATTAAGGCACAGAGTGAATAATTACGTAGGTAATGGGTAGGTAGGCAGGTAGGTAGGTAGGTAGGTAGGTAGGTAGGTTGTATTCTTTGGGCGTCAGGCGTCAGGAAAAAACAAAAAAACATATGGTCTGTCTGGGTGGGAATTGAAGCGAATGTCTCTTGAGTTTGGATGACAACGGGATTTTGGCTGGAAAATCTTAGCTAGGGGCTGAATGCACTCCTCATTGAGGGAAAGTAGGAAAGAGAGGGAGGAAGAAGGGAATGAACAGCAAGTGAGTAAGAAAGAAAGGGAGAAAGAAAGGCAGAGAAAAGGTAAGAGAGAGAGAGAAGAAAGATGAGGAGAGAAAAAGAGGAAAATATATGGTGAGCCGAAAATTATGAGTTAGACCAGTAATTCCCAAAGTGGGTGGTACTGCCCCCCTCTTGGGGACCCTGGAAATGAAGGATGTGGTAGGGGCGTTGGAAGTCAAAGGGGCAGTAGGAGAATGCTGCAAGGCAAGGGGGGCAGCAGGGGGCACTAGAAAGCAGGGGCGGTAGGGGGCGTTGGAAGACGAGGGTGGTTAAAGGGATAGGATCAAAGAGTACAAATCTTATTTTCTGTGTATCAATTTTGACCGACTTTACGAAGGGGGGCAAAAATAGAATATATGCTGTAAAGGGGGGGGGTGAATGCAGGGACCCGAAAAAGTTTGGGAACTCTGTTAGACAGTCTCATTCGATGGCTTGTCCCAGTTGAGTCAGGAGGACAAAATGATCGAGTGGATAGAAAGAAAGAGAGGAAAAGAAAGAAAGAGAAAAGGGAAAGAAAGAAAGAAAGAAAGAAAGAAAGAAAGAAAAAAAGAAAGAGAGAAAGAAGGAAATCGAGAAAGGAAGAAAATAGGAGTCAAGATGACCAAGTGGATAGAGAGAAAAAGAGAAAAAGAAAGAAAGAGAAAAGGGAAAGAAAGAAAGAGAAAAGGGAAAGAAAGAAAGAGAAAAGGGAAAGAAAGAAAGAAAGAAAGAAAGAAAGAAAGAAGGAAAAAAGGAAGGAAAGAAATAGAGAAGGAGATTGAGAAAGGAAGAAAAAAAGAGACAAGATGACCAAATAGACAGAGAGAAAAAGAGAAAAAGAAATAAATAAGGCTTGTGACATTTATCTTCCCAGACTATTAACTTTAACCTTGAAGCTACGGATACTATGCAGAAAGATGATGGAACCACAATAGTCCCTTATTTCATTTCTAATTGTATATATTGCTGCAGTCATCGTATAGATGACAGCGTAATCGGCTTTGTTGTCACGTATCTAGTCTCAGGATGCCATTAAAAATTGCTAAAATGGCCACTTTCTCCATCGCATCGAAATAAGTCTATAAAGACATTTCGAATATCTCGGGGGTCCAGGATTGATGCATATCAGCAACCAATAAAAGGGGACTTTATAAATACATGAACAGACACTCCCTCGTGGGGTTACTCAATCGTCCGTGAGATGCCATTGAATGAGCTTTTGTATTGTGTAAGCTAGTCAATCTTCACCTTCCCCCCGTTGGTGCAGTTTTCTTTTGCAAAACATTACATTTCCTTGGTTTGGACCCCCTCTCTGTGACATCTGGCTTTTCCCAAAAGGGATTTTAAATCATGGACGTGATTAAGGAGAGCATCCCGATAAAAGGACTCCGCAAACTGTTTTGAAAAGTGGAACAGACGCTGAGATAAGAGTGAGAGGTCCCAGGGGTACTTTGAACTAAGGCAGCATTGCCTTGCGTAGGTTATTTTTCGTTAATATTATATGCCTGGGTGGACTTCGTTTGAAGAGCTCAGGTAATCCAATTTGCATGATTTGGGGGAGATTCTTGGAAGAGTAAACCTGGAACCTTCTGGAAATGTAGAGTTTCTTGGAGTTCTTTCTAGCAATTTCCAGAGCTCATCACAAAATCGGTTTCTAGCAGGGCAAGTCTGGCACAAATCCCCGTAGCTCAATTGTAGAGTGCTTTCCTACGGTTGGGTAGGTCATAAGCCATGCCAAATACTCTGAAAGTGGTTCTCAATACGTCTTCGACTTGTACGTGAGGTGTCACGGGGAAATGGAGAAGGGTGTAGCATTATTTTGTCCGCCTATTATCATTCTACTTGAGCAATTTATTATAATCTACCCCAGGCTTGCTGTTGAAGCTCTCACTAGGGGCCATGTTAATAGTACATTTCGAGAACACGTTCCATCCTCTATTAGTTGCCCGCCTCTGGACCCTGGTCGAAGGTATAGACTTTCCTGGTTAAGGAATCAAAGTTATTCGTCTTGTAGACTGGTTGCCAACCTAGGCTGAAGAGCTCAGTATGCCTTGCTATTTACCCACATTTAGGGGTGGATTCATGCCTTTCTCAAGAGCGTCAGTATGAAGTGAACACAAACTATCCCAGTCGGAATTTGAACTCTGTTCGCCTACTTCTTTTTTTCCGTACTTCTAATCGTTAGGTCACTCAGATCTTATCAAATATATTGGAGAAAATGCCTAGAAAGTTCAGTTCTATTCAGTTATTATTCAGAAAAATAAATCCCAGCAGTGCATTCCTAGTAGATAAAATATGAGGCGTCATGGTTGACAATGTGTGTAACAATTCTTAAATGTGATGTCTGTGGTCGTACTCTTCTTTCAAAGTTGGGCTATGTAAATCACACTAAATCGCATAGAACTCTGCCTGAACAGACTGCATGGTTAATAATCTTTTACCTCATTTTCCCATCAATACAATGCACAGCGTTTGGCAAGGTGTGTAAGACTAGCCTAGGGATGTTGTGGAATTAAGCAAGGTAACCAGGAGAAATGATGGGACGGCCATCATCTGCCAAGATGAAGCATATTTATCGCGTTTCGTTTATACACTCATCGATGCATCATTGTTCTCTGCTTATACCCTCATCGTGGGTGCCGCGAGATTAGATACCCACAGGCAGTTGCTAGTAAGACCCACTTCCGGCTTTCCAGGATTGTCAAAGCTTCATCCTGCATACGGCAGCTGGTATTCCTCAATGTACATCCGTGTAGGTCAGAAGTTCTAAACATTTTTCCAGGTTTCCAGCTTCCCAGTGAACCGTCCATTAAGTCTCCATGCCCCCTCCATCCGACCACCACCACCACCACCATCATCATGCTTAAAAAAAACCCCATTAGGACAAAACAAAGAAAAACAACGAATTTATTACTAACCCTAACTAGGTATACTTAGATTCAATATTTACAGTTCGTATGCGTTTTTCATTACAATAGTTGGTCCCCCCCCCCTATCGTTTCCCATACCCGCCCCGGGATTTGCTTTGCATACCTCAGGGGGTATGGATACCCAAGGTCAAGAACCCCTGATCTAGGAATTGATCAGGTTCAACCATGCTCAAACTCGGAGTTCTCACGAGAACCGATGTATCCAACGTGATCTGGACGTAACCCCTTAGCCTGGGGGGAGGTCCCCCTCCCTTGTCCCTGTGCTGAGGGCCAAGTGAAATGGCATTGAGGACCATTTTAAAAAATCTTTGGTATCGTTCGGCGGTGAACTGAATCATGGCCTATCGCACTGGTGGCGAGCATCCTACCACTGAGCCACGTTGATTGTTGTTAAAAAGGAAATATAGGTTAGTTTAAAAAATCTACTTACTTTCGTCTGAATAAGTGCTTTAAGCAGGACCATCGGCAGTAATTAATGCATCCGGGGTTTTCTCGGACACATTTAGCGAAGAGGCACCTCTGGAGGCAACGGAGGTAGAGACCATTCTTGCTCTCCCCGGGGCAAGCGGTGCAGACCAACAGGAATAGGATTAGCGCTCCTCTTAACAACATGACACACTATTTTGGATTTGCCTGAAAGGAGAAAAGAACCACAAGAATTGAGATAAACAGATATGAACAGACCGAGATAGATAGACAGATAGATAAATAGATAGATAGATAGATAGATAGATAGAACGGTGGTTGAGATAGATAGATATAAGGGTGGTTGAGATAGATAGATATAAGGGTGGTTGAGATAGATAGATATAAGGGTGGTAGAGATAGATTGATAGATAGATAGATAGATAGATAGATAGATAGATAGATAGATAGATAGATAGATAGATAGATAGATAGATAGATACATACATACATACATACATACATACATACATACATACATACATATATATATATACATACATACATACATGCGAATATAGATGGATAAATAGATACATAGAAAAATAGATAGAGGTATGAACAGGCTGAGAAAGATAGATATGCGGGGTTAAGATAGGTAGATAGATATGAACAGAGATAAATTGATAGATAGATAGATAGATAGATAGATAGATAGATTGGCAGACCGACTGATAGGAGGAGGTTGAATAGGTAAGACTCAGATTGATAGTAGGTTGAGGTAAATAGATAGATTTGGAATTTGCCTGATAGGAGAAAAGAGCAATAACAGTTGAAGTAGATAAATTGATAGATAGATAGATAGATAGATAGATAGGTCGAAGGATATGAATTGACTGTTAGATAGATTGATAGATAGATAGATAGATAGATAGGTCGAAGGATATGAATTGACTGTTAGATAGATTCATAGATAGATAGATAGATAGATAGATAGGTCGAAGGATATGAATTGACTGTTAGATTGATTGATAGATAGATAGATAGATAGGTCGAAGGATATGAATTGACTGTTAGATAGATTGATAGATAGATAGATAGATAGGTCGAAGGATATGAATTGACTGTTAGATAGATAGATAGATAGGTCGAAGGATATGAATTGACTGTTAGATAGATAGATAGATAGATAGATAGGTATGAACAGACTGGGATCGATATATACGAAGAGGCTGAAATGGATTGATAGATACGAACAGACATTGATTGATATCGTCTGAAATAGTTAGCTATGCAGATATTAAAGAAAAGGCTGAGTTAGATTAAGTACTTCATGAAGATGACATCAGTGTGACTCAAACAATTTCTGACAAACATGCTGAAGATATTACACATGTGTAATATTGGGAAACTAGTGATTCTGTGAAATTCAGTTATTTCACGAAATCCTTGTGTCAAATTAAGCTAAATTAGTAAATATCAACTTCAGTATTTACTGAGTACATTCGGCTTAGTCTGACACAAGGCTACAGTGCAGGGGCTCCCAGTGTTGATCAAACACATTGCAGTAGTAATAGTCAGTATCCCAAGCTTGTTAATATTACACTGATTAGGAGACTGGGTATCTTATGAAAGTATTGAAATGTTCAGGGATTTCACGAGATCGCCAGTTTCACTCTCCTACTGTGTCATGTCTATTTATGTCTATATATGCAATCACCGTAGTCCCACAAATAACCGACTAGCCAGCCAGTTAAGGCAGCTATAGTTTTTTTCTATCTCTTTGATTGTACGTGTCTATCTATGCGCGTGCGTGTGTGCTTGTGTGTCCGGGCGCTCTTGGTCTCATTTTGGGGGCTACAACCTTGAATCTAGGCCCCATCTAAAAACAGTTTTCTTATTTTTTTTCAAAAAAATTGCTCTTCGGAGTCTCTATGGTCATTTTGGGACCAACGATGACCAAATCTTGTGCTGGTATTCCTCCAGGTAATTTCAAATCATCTTTTAGATAATGAGTTCTGGTACACACGCGGACTACGGTGATTCATTTATGCGAGGTACGGATAGAGTAGGTATTTCCACGAACTTGATTAAAAATCTATTCAAATTGCCCATTGAAGTTATATTAATTTTCATAAACTTTATGCGATTAAAAGTTAGTTGGAATTGCATTAGTTTTTACATTTTTAGCATCATTTTTTTGGGGGGGGGGGGGCAATCAGCCCTTGCTATTCGCGGTTCCGATAATTCGCGGTTCCGATAATTCGCGGTTCAGTCTTGAATGATTTAATGGGAACTTTTGGAAGAGTTTTACGGCGTACCGTGAAAAAGATTTAAGAAGATTTGGGAAACTATAAACGCATCAAAATATTTGTGATCAATTCATTTATGTAGACAATATAATCCCGGTTTAAAACTTATCGTGTTCGAAAACTCAAACCTGTTCAATGTCTTTACACTCGCGAACCGGTTAGTCGAACGGTGTCCTGGACATTATTTTTTTCTCCAATTCATTGTGCGGTGAACAAATTTATCCGTTTATTTTGAAGTATTATAAATCAATATTAACAATTTCTTTTCATTTTTATGCAACTATTCAGCTTCATTCTAATATTTTCGTTTTTTTTTTAACGCGAGTTTTCTCACACCGGATAAAATTAAAAAAAAAAAAGGCCACAAAAGACTGAAGTAAATAGCTACATGAAAGGGAAAAGAATTGTTGATATTGTAAATGAAATTTATGGTTTTCGTTAATTAATTCTATTTTCTTTTTTACTAGCATATACCGCACGCGTTTTGCCGATCTCTTAAAAACATATTCCAATGATTAAATATCTTTGGTTATAAGTACAAGAAAATTGTGTAAAGTTAGTCGTAAGAAAACATACTTCTACATACTCAGAGAAGATTTCTGAGCAGATTAAGGCTTTTGAGGTTTTTGACAAAAGATATCGATTCTGCCATAATTGACAGGTCTGTCATCCCCCAAAATGAAGTCAAGCTCGAAAATTTAAAATATCAACTGCCTGCTGTATTGTATTTATTTACTTATTTGAAAATCAAAATTCGGGAATGCTGAATTGTTTATTTATCGTTTATCGTACAAGATTTATGAGTTTTGTGTACAGGAAAGGTTCAGAGATGGTCAGCAAAAATGATTTGCAGATTAAAGTAATCGCGACCCCTTTTGACCCCTAACCCCTACGAATCGCAAGGAAATAACTGTAGTAAGATGAAGGATAATAAAACAGCTAAAATGCTAAATATCTAATCACAATATGACACATTTGAAGCTACAACCTTTTCCCAACGATTCGCTAATGATAAGATTCAATGGTCAAAAATTCAGAAAAAGCATGAATTACGGCTCCCCTGTTATTAAACCTCTCGTTACAGGCATGGAGTTCAAAATGCTTGAATAGATGATAATCCGTAGGAGAAATGTCAGGCGAATATGAGAGATGATTCAAGACTTCATGTCCCAATTCTCCACGGTTAGACACAGTCAGCTGAGAATTGTAGAGTCTGGAACTGTCATGAAGCATTTAATCCTATTCACGTGGGACCCATTTTTCCATCTTTTAAACTTTCTCCTGCGATGACGTGATGTCCTAAAGTCTCCATAATTTGGACTTGCCTCAAGGTTAATTATATATATATATATATATATATATATATATATATAGCTCTAATCCAATTGAACCAACCCTGAACAGTTCGTGCAGCATTAGTGTTCACCCCAAATGCCCAGTTGACGCTATGAATAGCATAATTTCCTAATTGGAAACTATACTTGAAAAATAGTAGTACCTTTTGTGTAGACACTCATGGTGTTAAGGACTCGAAAACCTCCAACAATAAAGAAATATATCCCCATTTGAATGTACAAAGAAATGTAGTTATATCAATGAATCTTTAACTTTTAGCATTATTATCTATGATGTAAAAAAGACAATTCCTGTGTAATTATCTAGCACAACTCACTATATTGATACCCAGAGATCATATACGAAACTGTGGCCGGCAAAATATGAGATGGCGTAACGATGATGATGAATGAACAATGTGATTTTTTTTGGTACACTAAGCTCATGTGCACTCGAACCACCACGAGAACAGTGTGAGACACAATGTCGGTTTGATGCAAAGAACCTCACACACGGATGTAAGACAGGAACTTCCTCAAAAAGTTCTCTGTAGTCCTCGAAACTATTGTTCAAAGGATATACGAGCACTTGACTTGGTAAATAGGCGAACCCATTTACCCGAACACCCACGAGTACAGGATGTGACACAATATTCAATTCAATATAATAAAAAAATACGTCAAGATATTTTTATTTTATTAAAATACTAGCTGCAATTCCCGGTGTTGGTCGGGGAAAAATCTTCTAATTTGACAACACTGTAAAAAATACGTTCTTTATATACTTCTTCCTTCACGATGAAAACGACTGAGCCAAAGAAATGATTAATTGAGTTTGCACACGGACATTTTAGATGATATTTCAGTAATTTTGCATATATTTTTCTAGTTCGGGTCTCACGAGATGTTATCAGTTAGATTTCACTTTCATTACATAAACTTTTCTTTGAAAGAAAATAGTTATTTTATATCTTTGTTTTGATTAAATAAACCTTTGATCAAATTAAAACTACGTATTTTTTGTAAAAAAAAATGTTTAAACTTCGTATTTACTTGCTTTTTGTAAAAAAAAAGTTCGATTTCACAAACTTTTGATAGTAAAAAAATGATTGTTTCATATCTATGTATTAATTGAATAAAATTTCGATCAAATTAAACTACGTATATATCTTTTTGAAAAAAGGTTGAAACTTCGTGAATCAGGAAAAACATCGATTCAGCGAAACACGTACGTAATAACTCTTTTCTCCTCTTTTCTCTCAATGACGCTTGCATTAATTCCTGGCCATTGACAATCTCGTTTTTCATCGCTTTCAAAGCAATATACAACCTTCAGATCAAAACAAATTAACAGAATTCGCTGCCTAATCCTCAATTTGTTTCTTAGAGAAGAAAATGACAAAAGTTAAGCAGAGGTGTGCCAGAGTAACTATAAAGTGAGCATTATGTGGGCACAAAGCATGAGCAACCAGACTACGATGACAAAAACACACGTAAATTACAGGGTGTTGGAGAAGTTGCGAAACTTTCTCCTTGGGAGTTATTTGAAGGGTAAGGTCTATGTTAACAAGCCAGGGGCCGAAGAATGATATCCGAGAAGAAATAAAT
>OY735237.1:3854321-3866821 GCA_963457665.1 Thysanoteuthis rhombus
ACATGATTATTCGAAGTACAAGTGGATGATAAAAAAAAGCAGCCAGCCGAACATACCAACATCATCACCATTTTGGAGGTCTGGGAACATTCGAAAATGTTCAAATTGAGCGCTCTGATAAGCTAGGCCGTCTTATCACATGTATACGAGAGAGAGAGAGAGAGAGAGAGAGAGAGAGAGAGAGAGAGAGAGAGAGAGAGATATGGATTCAGCATATGATACATCGGATCATTTGAATCCCCCATCCTAGACTTATTTGTGGGGTGGGTGTCAAAGTGATCTTTTTCAAGGGGAAGGGTGTTAAAGTGAATTTTCGAATTGAAGTGAATACTTTCAATGGTGTGAGTAAGTTAAAATAATCCACCTGAACATTCAAACCATCGTATATCAACACAAAATTGTGAGTTTTGTGTACCTGTTAGATGGAGCCCATAAACAGATTATCGAGTCAAACTGGACAAGCAGAAGTCCAGAATAAAGGAGGTATGTAGTTGTACTTTTGAAGTAATGACAACAAAGATTATGTGGCGAGACTGAATTGGAAACAAGTCATTTAGAAATATATGCATTCATATGAGTAGACAATATCTTTTTTAAGTGTTACACTGAAAGCAAGCACTTAGAAATCAATGCAATAATATGAACGAAAAATATCTCACTACAGTTCGAGAAATCTCCCTTGACTTTCGTTCATCAAAGTTTATTTTATAATCATAAATTTAGATATAGAATATCTGACTTATCGAGACTGAAGAGGAGTAACCGCAGTATTTCGAAGCCATAGCCTCGTATGACGGGCGGAAAATTGTTTTACATGACAATTATGGCAGGTTGCTCTACATAGCATGAAGTCCAACTCCTTCCGAACGTACACCTTTGAAACGGGTTCAGTCCTTGTCCTCTTCAGCTATATTAGTAACATTAATTAATGTCTTTCCTAGTTTCTTTAATTTTGCTTAAATTACAATGGTTTATGATTACACATTCCCCTTAGACTGCTTTGGGGGCGGGGATGTTGCAAAGCAGTTTAAGGGGGAGGATGTTCAATTGACAAAACTTTGGGGTGGATATTGCAGTTATCCGGAAGATCGTATTTGAATTATGCACGCTTGCAAGATAATAACAGCATTGAAGACCAATACATTTCTAGATGCGTAAGTATCTCTTGTACCGACTGCCGTCACTGATTGACACACTGACTCACAGACTCACTGCTGACTGACTGATATATCGAAAAACTTTCACTGCTTTTCGTCTCCCACAACGCCTTTCATACATGCCAGAGAGTGCAAGGGAGAGAATTTGACTTCCAGGCTTGTTTGAGCCAAAAGGATTTCAATCATAGCAGATGAGTTTCCAATGAACAAGTTCATTTGTTTATTATACCAGTGCATCTTCAGTTAAACATGATTTTAACACATCGTCTTCGGAACAAATACAAAATTCATAAATACAAACAACATCTACAAATCAACACAATTCACAGATCAGACACTCTTGAAAATCTCATCAGACAGATTAAAAAAATGTCCTTATAAGCTCATACTTTTTCCATGATTTCTAATCTTATTTAAATTATATCAAAACTCTGTACAATAATGCTTTTTTTTTAACATGCAACTTATACCATACATGAATAACTCAGTCATTTTGGACGAGTATTTGCAAGTAGAGTAATATATCTATGGAGTAATATAGAGCTTAAGAAGCATGTAGGTAACTTGGGCAATTTGTTTTTGGTAATTCTAATATTCCAATTCTAAGTTCATTTCAAAGACTTAACACAACCCAAGCTATTTCAAAGGGTGGAGAAAATACGGAAAAAATATAGCCACTTTGGCCATTTTAAAAAGTATTTGGCCATTGAGTTTTTGATCTGACCATATTTACCAATATCACCCGTATCTATAATTAGAAGTTATAGGTATAAAAACGTATATGTATTCATTAGCGACTATTCGTCAGTTCATTCGTCTGTCCACAAAGTATCTCTGGAAGTACTGAATGAACTTCAATGAGATGTTGTGGAAGGATGCAAAATGAAGTAAGAAAGGAGAGGTAAAATTTCGGGGCGGATCCAGGAATCTTTCCCTACTGACAGATATTTTTCCAGTTTTCAAATTACACTCATGTATACGTTTATAACAGTCCACACGATATCTTCAAAAGTTATCAATCGATTTCTATGAAATTCTGTGAAGGGTTGGACAATATGCTATGAAAGAACTGACTCAATTCTGGAGCGGATCCATAAATAATTATCCCCGGTAAATTGTATTTATATGTCCAAACCACATAATATCGCTATTATTCCATGTCTGTTTGCACAATATTTCCAAATGTTCTCAATGAATATCAATTACATTTTGTGTAAGGGTGGAAAATAGGCTACAGAAGAACTGATAAAATTCTGGAGCAGATCCTTGCACAATCAACTTCCCTACGTCGCAGTTGTATGCCAAAATCACGTGATATTGGCAATTTTTTCAAGTCTGCTAAATATCTCCGAAAGTTGAATATCAGTATGTTTTCTTTAGGTTTATGGACAATCGGATACGGAAGATCTGATCACATTTTGGAGTAGATCCACGCACTATTATCTCCCCTACAGCGTAGTTGTATTTCCAAACAACCTAATTTCGATAAATTTCCATGTCTGTCCACACGATATCCCAGAAAGTACTGAAAGGATTTCAATCAAATTTTACTCCCCCCCCCATCCGACAATGACGCATTTGACTATTTCTGGCCATCCTGCGAGTTTATTTTTCTTTTCAGAAACGAATCCAAACACCTAGCAACTCCCCCACCCATTGTCTTCGATGTATCACAAAATCGGCTTGGAGGAAGAAAAGGGAAGGTAGCAAAGATTGATTCCGTGAATCCATCTTTTTTCTCTTCAGCCAAGTATCTCCATGACCCCGTCTCTTCTCATGGTTACAGCCTATCTCATTCTATTACAACCCTTTAATTCTTTAGGTATTTTAATCTATTTCACATGGACTAATATATTAGAACTTTCAGGTTATAACAGGAATCGTACAAAAAAGACAACCAAATGAACAAATAAACATACAAATTTTCATATGTATCTTTTATATAGAGAGATAAGAAAGAACGTGATTGTTCAGAAGATTTAGTTTTTGAAATTCGTCTTTTCAATAGATAAGGATCCAATTTCTAAATGGTTTATTAAACTTGAATTGATTCAGAACTAGAAGGCACTGGGAGGGTTCAATACTCTGCAAACGCCATTGTCACAAAGAAAAAAAAAACTCAGAAAACTGAATGGAAATAAGTTCATAAATAATTACGATGCAGGGAGGCAACTGTTATAAATTTCTGGATCCATCCCCCGAATCCAATCACTTATTTCTTAGTCCATGGGCCATCCTTCCACAAAATGTCATTGAAATTCATTCGGAACTTTTGGTGATACGCGGTGGAAGACAAATATGTTCGAATAAATGAATGTATGAAAAAAAAAAATCCTTCAATCGAGAGAAATATTTCTGGATCCGTCTCAAAATTCAACCACTCTCTCCTAATGCCGAGATACAACGTTTCACAAAATGTCGTTGAAATTCATTGAGAATCTTTGGAAATATAATGTGGATGGGCAGACAGACAGACTTACAGACAGACAGACACATGTGGATACACATACCTCTTTCAACTTCGAAATAAAAAAAATCTCTTTTTTTGCACTCGCAAATACGTTACACTTCCTGACGAGTAAGCTTAACATATCATCATCATCATTTTGGGGGTCTGGGAACTCTCAAATGTTTTTCCTTATCAATAGGAACGTTTTACTTTCGGACAGATACGAAAACGAGAAAACTGAGATTACGACGATAGTAATAATTTTTATTAGATGCTTTAGCATCTCTAGCACCGACGACTGTCACCGACTCACTGACTGACTGACTGACAGGCTGACACACCGGTGCATGTTAACTAAGTTTGCTTGAATTTGTTTTTGTAATTCTATTTTTTATCATGGAGTTTGTCAGCTGTTATAGCATTGCCCTGTTTCGGGACTACAAAAGAACAGGACAGGTTTCTTGCTATGACACCCTGTCATATTCATCGATATCTCCATGAATATAACCTCCATCTATATCTCCATGAATATATCAAACAAACTATCATCTTAGTTTGGCAAGCTTTTGGTAGAGCAAACTCAACTTTAAAGAAAAAGAAAATCCCATTTGTCAACTATGGAGCTAAAACATGGAATATAATGAAAAGATTGACCTTAAAACTGAGAACCTTGCAACGTATACAAGAAAGAATCATGCTCAACATTATATGGATTGACCACAAGACAGCACATTATATCAGAAAACAAACAGTGGACAGAGATATCATCGGAAACATTAGAAAACTCAAATGGCAATGGGCTGGTCATGTTGCAAGAACTTCAGGCAATGACTGAATGTCTCGACTTATAACCTGGATCATCCGATATCATAGGTAAAATTGTTGCCGGCAAAAAATAAGATGGCGCAACGAACTAGACATGTTCAGAAAATATTGGCTCCGTGACGCCCATGATCCTTTTGGATTCAATTAAGTCCATGTTGCTTAAATAATATCCGGTGGTTCAGATTATGATATTATTGGTAGACAATGGCCGATTTTTGGTTGAACCACTCCTCCTTTTCCAGGGTCTGAAACGGTTCAAGTTGACCCCAAATAAGTTGTATACGTCTGCAACATTCACATAAGGATTCTATTTTCGTAAAAAAATGGGGTCTGCATTCGTGCTCACCCTGATAATAACGATCTGATAACAATATATTTCCAATACTCAAAGCCTGATTAGCCCAACCAAATTTAGCATGCATACTCGATTGACCTAGGGGGAGTTTATTGAGAAAAATGCACAAGGCCAATTAGTAAATGTCTGAACTTGTAAATGATGTTATACCAGAAGATCTCGGGAGGACAGATACCGTGAGAATATTTGTTCATTGAAATTGGTAGCAAGAACGAAAGGTATTCATAAGGATCTATCCGAGGTCTTGTTGCTTAACTTATGCTCGGTAGGTCAAGGGATAAATTCCTAATACAGTAAATGGGGCCTCGTTGTGCTGTAATTGTTAGCAAGCTGGCCTCACAGATCATTACTGGCAACCGGATGTCCCAAGCTTGTGGCCTTGTGCCAAAAACAAAGCTAAGATTGGTAAATAACATCTTATACTGTGAACTGGATTTTTTAAACTTCGGGATGAGCGGTGAGCGGTAAACAAGTGTGCAGAAAATGGTAGGCGTTTTGAAATTTTAGTGGGCAATGAACAACTGTTCAGGAAAATGTGGGCGTTTTGAAATTTTAGTGGGCAGTATAGGATTTTGAGTTGTAAAGCATGTAATTGACAATGAAAATGAGTCAAAGGCAAGATTTTCTATTATTAATTTACCAAGCAACATTGTGTTATCACACATGTAAACCCGATGTGTCTGCATCAGCTACATCCTACACAACACAAGAATCGCATTGATCATATCTATAAATGCTATGTGTGTGCCGAATATTTAAGTTTATTACTTTACATTACTTCCATTATGTAAACAGCAAAAACCACGAATTTTTATTGTTTTTCTACGAGTTAAATTGTTTTTGGTATTTTTTTGGAAAAATCTACTACATAGATGGAAAACAATTGAGAGAAAAAAAAGGTCGGGAACCCCTGCTGTAAACATTGCTGTGTTTGAATATCTCAGACGTATTCAGTAGGATAGCTACAGCTAGAATGAAAAATTTATTAAAATTGATAGGAAATATAACGAAGAATGTATTTTGAGGAGATTTAATTAGGATTTGTATATTTAGATAATGTCAGTAGACAGTAGATCAGGGACTAACTGCTGTCGGGGACAGGATTAGAGATATTGCCATGACTAAGCTAGAGATTCCAACCGCCCAAGTTGAAAAGTGTGAACATTTCAAGAGCTGTGTTTCGTAAATGAAAAAAAAAAATCGCCATCGCAGTCAATAATTGAACAAACGCGGCGTCAAAATTCGAAGTCATGTAAAGAAATCCCATCGCAGAACAAATATGGTCAGAATAAATTCAGTTTATGACATCACAAGCTATTCTCGCGGGAGGACATCTAAAATAGAGTGAAATATCCAGAAATATCTAAATTCTGGAGATTCTAGGTGTTATTAATAAACACGTCAGAATAAGGTCCCAAAAGATCTAAATAGCTTTTTTCCCCATCTAAATAGAATGAAAAAACATCTAGGGACACCTAGATTCCATTTTAGAAGCAGTTTAGTGCTGTTGGTGAGGAGCATTGTAACACACACACACACACACACACACACTCACATATACACGCACACACACACACACACATATGCACACATGAACAAATACACAAACACAGGCACATTTGAAAAAAAGGTTAGACCCCTTCGCCACCTTTGGATCCTGGAGTTTTTGGATGAGGTAAAAAAACAAAAAACAAAAACACACCAGTAAAATTAAGTTACCTTGATTATTTCAATCAAGGTAACTTAATTTTACTGGGGTGTTTTGAATCACGAATTTATGATTGAAAAAAAGAAAGCAAAAAACAAAAAAACAAAACAGGTCTGATTGGTCACTCAATGGGGGTGATCAATTGAAATATTGAAAAAAAGGGTGATCAATGAAAACTTTACTCTTTTTGCCTTTCTCTGGCTGTAGTCACTAAGAAGTACAAACTTTCCAAAAAAAAGTGTGAATGCAGCTGGTCACGAAGTAGGGGACTAATTTGGCATAAACCTCCACTGTAAATTGAACCCATAAAAAAAACTATTCACGAGAAATTTTCAAAAAACATAAAAACATTTTCCCTACTCATTGAGATGAGCACCCGCGTGAAATTTCAAGTTTCTACTTTGAATGACTAGGATTGGGCAAAGTTCGGATAGATAGATAAATAGACAGATCGATAGAAATGTCAGAAGCCATGAATATCTTAAACCGAATAAGAATGATTAAACCAGTTTGTCTTGGTTAGCGGTAATTAATATAACAGAAGATGGGTCTGGTTGGTCACTAAATAAAAACCATCCTGTGACCAACGTCTTTTTGAAGTACGTCGTGCTGGGGATGATCAATTAAAAACATTGGAATCCGTTCGGCAGTGATCACTAAAAAGTTCAAATTTTCTAAAAGCAAGCTTGAACGCTGCTGGACACAAACAAAGAGACTAATTTAGCATGAACTTACATTGAAAATTGTACCCACCATTAAAAACTTATCTTGGGAGGAATCTTTTAAAAAACAAATAGGAAACATCTTTTCCAGATATAACACGGAGCAAATCTGTACATATCCAGCCCTCTAGCAACATTAGTGCAGTCTGTACACCAGGCTGAATCACTTAGAACTAAAGAAACCTGTGTTTGGGTTGGTGGTTCCCATCACCATGGAATTACTGTGGTTTTTCTATCATTATTCAGGTTCTGGATTCCATGTCTAAATTGACAGACTCAGAATTTTACAAAGTGAGAAGTATTTTCTATCTATGGTTGCTTGGCATATTTCTTAATTTGCTTACCATATCTTTTAATTTGTTTGCTGTATTTTTCGATTTGCTTGCCATTTTTTACAATTTGCCTGACATATTTTTTTTCATTTGATTGTTGTATGTCTTCACTTGCTTTCCTTATCTTATAATTTGGATGCCAATTTTTTTGCTTGTATTTTCAGAGGTGTCTTCGCATCTCTATAAGAGACTTTGTTCGTCGGTCGGCCAGTCGGTCGGTCGGTCAGCAGGGCTGTCCCCATATTGTTTCTAAGCTGTTTCAAGTCAGTTCTACTGGTTGGAAGGTGTCCGTTAATGAGACATTTTTCACCAGAAATTATCTTTCACTCAATGTCACGTGATCTGGCAATAATGACATTTAAACTTCACGGTGGACATTGCATTGAACTTTCGGTTCTTGTTGATGTGCTAACTCTGTCTTTTTAATTCGATCGGGAAAGGGTTAAGTACAACATGGCATTCCTATCCGAATTTCCCCAGAATTTAAGCTTAGTAAATAATCACACTGTTTTTTTGTCAAATGGTAAAGATTCGAGTAATTGAAGCTTTTTTTCAATGTTTAGTGTTTAAAGCTGTAAAGTTTGCTAGACTATATACATATAAATAATTTTTTTAATGCTTAGTGTTTAAAGCTGTATAGTTTTCTAGACTATATACATATATGTAAGAGTTAAGTAATTAAAATTTTTTTTGTTCAGTATTTAAAGCTGAAAATTTTTCTTGACTATATATATATATATATATATATATATATATATATATATATATATATATATATGAACGTGTTATATCATTATAAAGAAATGGATGTATACTCCGACGGTATTATTATGAATGCGTCATATCATTCGAAACTCTATGAGAGATGAAATTGAGTGAGGCTGTGTACTGTGTATACGTTGAGTTCACAATGACCGTGCCTGTCTATTTTTTACAAGTAGTGCAGGGTATTCGGGCAAATCATTGCATCACTCAGGGAGCTGTCTACACCCCTATACTCCCAATTTGTCTTCACGCTTTTCACCGTTGAGAGAGGGGAGATTTCAGACCGTGCACAAGATTAAGGAGAATGTGATGAGGCAGCTGACAGTGATCTGCGAAGTCTATTTTGAAAGTTGGATGGGCGCTGTGATAAGAGTGTGTATGGTCCCTAGGAAGTACTTTGAAGAGGACTAAAGCATCATTGTCCTAGGTAGGCTATTTTCGTCGATGTCTGATGACAGGATACTTTTCAGACAGAACTCATCCCGCTTTCACACACACACACCCATATACATATACCAGCTGAATACTGTGCCATAGACGGTTTAGTAGGTCAATATATATATATATATATATATATATATGTATATATATTCAACGGAAAGTAAAGGTCCAGTTTTATAATTACATTATAGAGCCCTGCCCTAAAACGTTTAAAAATGCTTTTATTTTCAAAACTTTTAAATTTAATTTCAATTTAGGAAAAAAAGTCTCCGTCATCTTGACTTCTTGAAGGGTGAATTTCCTTCCAATTAAAAACTTCAAAGAGTCATGTAAAAACATATAAAATAAGAAGATATGTATATGGGCGGAAAGTAGGCTCCACTTACGCAGTATAGTTACATTGTAAATGGAAAGCCTCTCTAAAACCCTTTAAAAGATATTTTTTCAGAATCTTTTTGTTTGAGAGTCTTCTCCCAAGTCCCCTGAGTAGGCATGCCAAATTTGGTTGGGCTACACCCACCTTTAGGTACTTTTTTTTTAGTATGACTGACAGACACACAAACACACAGGCATCTCTCATTTGTGTGTGCAAACGTTAAGGTGTAAGTAGTCAGGGAAATACTAAAGGGAGGTAACTGCGTCGGTTTAAAGTTTTAAATAAGTTGGCATAGGAACGAATATTTTCTGAGCTGAATATAGAACGCAAGTCGTAATAAGAGAGAGAGAGAGAGTGAGAGAGAGTGAGAGAGAGAGAGAGAGAGAGAGGGGGGAGGAGAGAGAGATATGAACTGTAGAGAAGTAAGGGGGAGGAAAAACAGAAATGCAGAGAAGGAGACAGATGGAAAGGATGGAAAGTGTAAGGAAAGAGAGATGGAGAAAAGAGATGGAGAAGGGCAGAGAAAGAGAAACCTATCAATAGAGAGGCTAAGAGAGAGAGAGAGAGAGAGAGAGAGAGAGAAAGAGAGAAAGAAAGAAAGATAGACAGAAAGAAAGAAAGAAAGAAAGAAGGGGGGAACGAGAGTAAGAGAAAGAGGGTAGCAGAGATGCAGAGATAGCGAGAATTTTCCTGGAGGTATAGTTCGTTCAAGTGCAAAAAGCCAGACACCCAAGGGGTGGGGCACAATTTCATTGCGCATGGGAGGGGTGGAGGCTGCGGTTCTACTGACAGTCCGGACCACCCTTAACATTCCAAGATCAACATTTAAAAAAAAATCACCAAGGAGAATTAAATATTTACAAAACAAGAATCGGATTCGTTGTTGAAAGGATTCTGTCTGCAAGCCAACCTTCTGTCTGTCGGTCTATCTATCTATCTTTCTATCTCTCCATTTCTATCTTTCTGTTCATACTTATTTATCCATCTATTAGTCTATTGAACGATCGTAGCCATAAAAAATGGCGAAAGGTTCTATCATTTTTGGTTAATACGTACATGTGTTTTTATTTTTGTTCATCCTTGCACTCCTGGTGATACCATTTTGTCTAAAGACTCGAAAATTGGCATCAGTACTCCCCTAAACCCCTTCTAAAACGTTCTTATTTCTTATTCGTGGAATAAAAAGCTAATTAGAACTCCTGGGGGTCGATTTTATCGGATTTGATAATAACATCTATTTTCTGGAGAATTTAGATGTTTCTCGTTTTTTTTTTAACTCTATTTTAGGTGTTTTCCGGTGATGTCATGAATGGAATTTATTCTGGTCATATTTATCCTTCGATGAATTTTTGTTCACTTGACTTCAAAATTTGACGCAACGGTTGTTCAATTATTGACTGTGAGGGCGAGTCTATAGATCTATTAGAAACTGTCAATAAAAACTGTCACCTACTATCAACATAAGTTTCTTCAGTTCTCAAGTTGGTCTGGCTGGCTATCTATGTATCACGAGGCACAGGCCGCACCGATTGAGCTAAGTGGCTGGAAATTTCAACATTTATTTTGTCTAGAAAAAAAGCCTTTTCGTTTTTGTTTTCTGAAATCCTCTCTTCAAAATGGGTTTTTAATCGAGGTTCCAATTTCCTAAATAGATCTGTGCTAGATTGATCGTTTGATTAAAAAAATTAGGACCTCTCTAGTGATCACTGCCCTACAAAAGGCAAGGGGAATAACTTATTCATTGATCACCCTTTTTTCAATTTTTTAAATTGTTCACCCCAAACACGGCATGTTGCCAAGAGGCATTATTTGAATGAGTTTCTATTGAGTGATAAACTAAAGCCATCTATCTATATTCATATCTATCTATCTATCGATGTATCTATCTATGTATCTATCTATCTATTTCTATTCACATCTATCTATCTATCTCTATTCACATCTATCTATCTATCTATCTCAGTTCATATGCATATATCTATCCGTTTGCAGCTACATGTACCTATATATCAATTCAAATATCTCATGAATTGGTCTCCTTTTTCTGGTGAGAAAAAAAACAGACGTTGTGTTTTGAGTAAATTCAACGAATTAATTTAGCATTCTTATTTTCAGTTTGTAGTAATACACTTGTTTGTACCAAACTATCTATCCACTTCCACAAATAAAGAGCTTTAAATGCTGATTTACACGTCCCAAATGATACGAACTATCATATACAACATTGTGATCAGTTAATGGCCCATGCCTACTTCCGTATCTACACTGGGAAGTCTAATAGCATCGGTACGCTGGGCAGTTGCTCAGGGTCCCACGATTTTAGGGGCACCCACATTCAATTTGTAGAACGAAAATCAAAGTTCATATTAGATAGCAGACATAGAGAACATTCCCTAAACCTATGTTTACATTAATGCTTAAATCAGTTCTTGAATCTCTGTTGAATCAAAGTATTTGATCCGGATAGGCACCTTGACCCTCGGATCAAATCCAGTACATTGCTACACCCAGGGGCCTTAAATATTCTTGAGAGTATACGGAAAAATTCCAATGTTTCTTCCCCTCTTCGAAATATATCGGATCTACTGGTACTATCCACGGATCCATTAATGATATTATTGAGATGAAAATATTTAAGGACAATGAATACAGCCAAAAGCCAAACTTTCGACAAGGTAGGAATATACTTACCAGAACCAGTGGTGGAAATGGACGGGTATCTGGGAAGGGACAGCGTATACCTACTTCTCAATTTCCATTTTTTTTAATGTTCAATCACTATTTGATAGAAACATTAGCGAACACCTAGTTTCCAAATGCTAGCCTTACAGCATACGTACTTTCCTGAACCCACTTCCATCACAAGCCAAATACCAGTATTCAGCCCAGGACATCTTTGTCAAATTAGTTTACACACCTGGGGCTTATTATATTTGGAGTTCCGTTGTTTAGATAGTAAAATGTGAACATCGATAGAGGTAAATATGTAATCAAAATATTACCTATTTGAAGCAATAGCCCTATTCCAACGATACTCTAAAGATAATATAATATGCAATCTCTATAAGATTCCTTAGTGGTCACAACATGCAATCTTTATAAAATTCCTTGGTGATCACAAAATGCAATCTCTATTAGATTCATTACTGATCACAATATGCAGTCTCTGTAAGATTCCTTAGAGGTCACAATATGCAATCTCAATAAAATTCCTTAGTGGTCACAATATGCTCTCTCAATAAAATTCCTTAGTGGTCACACTATGCACTCTCAATAAAATTCCTTAGTGGTCACACTATGCACTCTCAATAAAATTCCTTTGTGGTCACGATATGCCATCTCTATATAATTCCTCACTGGTCACAAAATG
>OY735237.1:3871821-3886821 GCA_963457665.1 Thysanoteuthis rhombus
CCATCGCCTCTGTTCTCCTCTGGAATCTTCGCCAAAAATGGACAGACACCTGAAATCAAAGCCAGATAGGGGCTGCCGACATATTGCTCGTTGATCATAACTCAGTCACATCTTGCTGGGGGTAGGTGGGGATGATAAAATCCTGGATTCACACGAATGTTTACAATTTGTAGTTTTTTTTATATGCTTTGAGGATCGAAAAAACGGCCTCGGATGATTTATAATTGTGTTATTCAAGGTTATTGCTGGCTTCCCTCAGTCTTGGAAGACAAATGTTATTGACGACAGGGTACAAAGGAGCATCTCAAGAGCCTTTTTAGATGCGCAAGCATCTCAAGCACTGATTGCCGTCACTGACTGTCTAACCGACATACCGAAATGTAAGTTGTGTCTCTTGCCCAGTGTTGCCAATTTAGATGTAAATCTACGTCTAAATCTAGATGCTTCTGGAAGCGTCTAGATGTCAGAAATTGCTGTTTAAATCACTTTTTGATAAATTACCGAACAAAATACTTCCTGAATACTTTTTTTTTTCGTCTGGTACTCTTCAGGTGGGTAAATGCCAGGGAGGATGCTTTTCCATACGATGACACTTACAATGAAAATTACGCCATAGAATATCTTAAGAATTCATGCCTGATTACTCATTAAAAGAGCTTGAGATGAGTTGAGACTTGGATGTTAGGATATTTGAATCATTAGAAAATAATTCACCTTATAAAATAGCTTTAGACTCTCAAGTACCGATCCATCCATAAATAACACCACCATCTTCAACGGATATATATATTGTAAGCTTATGCAATACTCTTCCATTGGAATAGAGCACTCTGGTGAATGGGGAATATATGCTAAATAAATGTACCACTTATATTCAACAAAATACTGACAGTCCAGTTCCGTGGTGCAGATGCTGGATACCGGCCTCCAGGTCTGAAGCGAAGGTTTCAATCCTGCCTCGTGGTACTGGATGGGAAAATGGATAGTCTATAGCCACGCTGAAGAGTTGTAATACAACGAAACAACTGTCTGTGTGGATGACACAATAATTAACGCTCCCTTATTCAGGGTTGAGCACTCTCTAAATGAGGTAACTCGTTCATTGTAAGCTTATGCAATAGCCACATTGAAGAGTTGTAAGACGACGATGACACAACGATGACATAAATATATATATTGTGTCATCCAAAGACAGTTGTTTCGATGTATTACATCTCTTCAGTGTGGCTTATAGTTATCCCCTCCAGTACTGCGAGGCAGAATTGAAAGCTTCACTTCAGACCCGTAGGCCGATATCCTACCTCTGGACTACGGAACTGGACAGGCAATAAGGCTGATGAGTTACCTCAGTTAAAGAGTGCTCAACCCTGGATAGAGGAGATGTATATATTTGTGTCGGCTATGTATCTGCTAATTAAATTTCAAAATTCTGTACCACCAAAAGACTTTTCAAAATAAGTAATATTTTTTTCATTTAATTTATGGCAATAAATTAAGAAATATCTTTTAATAAATCGAACATTATTTTCATAAAATTATGATTGAAGATTGAAGTCAAACTTAATCTATTAATGATATATAAATTATTTCCTAGATTTTAGATGTATATAGCAAGAAAATCTAGTCTTTTCAAGATGTTTTAGATGTTCACTTAAATTTAAATGTAAATTTCAAAATAAGAGTGCTACCCTTGCTAGATCTTCACACAAGAAAAGAACTAGCGCGCCTATGGTCTGACTTCTAGGCTTATTTTCTTCCGATTCTTTCGACTGTTTTTCCTTTTATTTCATCTTGCTTTCCCTTGATTTATTCTTCGTTTTGTAGAATAACGGTCCATGGGTTGAAGAAGATTTCACATTAGTTGCGGATCCAATAATTCTCTACATTCATCACCCTTGCATCGTAGTTATTTCAATGAAATTTTCCACCAAGTAGGGGCTATGGCGTAAGGAAGAATTGGGTAAATTTGGGACCGGAATCAGGAATTTCTTCCCTTTCTTTTAATATATTGTCCCCACAATATCACCAAAAGTTCTCAATGAGTTTTAATGACATTTTGTGCAGGGAGAGGCCATTTGCTAAGGGAGAATTGATCAAATTTTCAGACAGAACCATGCATTCTTACAGTTTACCCCACTGCATTGTAATTGTATATGAACTGATTTTCATTCGGTTTCTAGTGACGATGGTGATGGCAGGAATATGCACTTTCTGAGTGCTTCCCAGTTATTATGTGTATTTGGCACCAAATAAAAGGGGATGAATGATTTAGGATATTGATGGCACAATCCACCACATATGACAATAAGCAATGTGCAGATGTCTCCTGTCATGCATAGTGACATATAATTTTATTCGTGTAACTGACATAGTAAAGTAAAATGTCATTTATGTTCTAAGGTTGTAATAAAATTGCCGAATCTAAAAAAAATCTATAAAAACAGAAAAATCAATAAAGCAAAAAAATTAAAAAATAGTAAAAATCCTTTTATGGTCAACAGAACCCTATTCTTCTGGTTTGCAGAAAATTAAAATTGATTTGAAATATATATATATAACATGGTATACCAGGCCGTACACTTCTGTTTATCCAATTTCCGTCTGTCACACTTTGAAAAAAATATTGATATGGATGCAGGGAGAGAAGGGGTACTGAGAAATGAATTGCCGCACAAAGACAGCGAAGTGGTCAGGGAGAGGGAGAAAGATGTAGGGTAATGGCGAACAAAGGGAGTGGTGGGTAACATAGAAAATTTCACAAAATGGGACCGGCTGAACTCAGCCGACAGCGCAAGAAGAAAGTCAAGAACGCAATTGAACATGTGAAAAAATCCTCACTAAGAGTCCTGTGTTCTTTAAACTTCAGGGAACCACTTGCCGAAATGAAATCTGCAACCTTCCGGCTAAGAGTCCTACGCTCTGCCACTGAGCAATGTTTGCAAATTCAGAGCCAGCAGATGAAATGGATTCCACGAGAGAATGACGTTAACGATCTGAAGCACCTTCGCCTCCACTCCTTTCTTCTTCATGCGCCCCCCACCCCACCAAAATAACTGACGATAGAGAGAGAGGGACATGTCCAATAGTTAAACTCTTTCGGTTTTAGTACGATGTGTCAGCCAAAAGCCGGGCCAAGTTTTCCCGCCACCGAAAAGGCTTCACTCCCTGCCCCACCCAGAAACCTTCCACATTTCATCGTGGTGGGGCGTTGGCCGGTAGGGGAGGAGCAGCGACCGCGCCCGCCGCTGGCATTTGCTCAGGTTGCTTGGCCCACCTACGTACCTGTTGGCACGCCGAACAGTTTTTTACCAACAGATTTCACTTCTTCATTCTTTTTTTTTTGTTCCTGAGTTTTCATTCTTTTCTTTCTTTCTTCGCCCCTCTCTTCCTTTCTTTCTTTCTTTTTTCCACATTACATTCAGGCCGTTTCTTTCTTTCCTGTTTTTTCCTCAATCTTTTCTCTCCTGTTCTTCCGTTCTCTCTGTCTTTCTCTCGTACTCTCTCACTTTGCTACATTCCTTCTTTTTTTCTTTCTTCTTTATTTATTGCTTACATTCTTGCTTTCTTTCTACACTGCTCATTTTCGTCTTTTTGACTCTGTTCCTTCTATTTCTTCATTTTCTTCCTCTTTCATTTTTCTCACGTTCCTTCTTCCTCCTGTTATTTCTTTCTTTGCTACATTTTTTCTGTCTCTCTTTCTTTCTTCCGTTCTTTCTTTGTTTGCTGTATTTTTTCTTTCTTGCTTTCTTTCCACCTTTCATATTTTCTCTCTCATTGTTTCTGTTACTCTCCTTCGTGTTCTCTCCCTCTATATTTCTTTGCTACATTCTTTTTGCCTCTCTCTCTCTCTCTCTCTCTCTCTCATACTCTCTTTCTTTCTTTTGTCTCTCCTCTTTCCTTTCTTTCTATTTCCTTCCCTTTTCTTTCTTTCTATCAATCTTTCTTTCTCTTTCGTAACTTCTCAATTCCTCCTCCTATGTCTGGAAGCATCTCAAAACTTGCCTTTCGCTCACGTGTTCCAAGGGTTTTGTAATGCAATGACTCAGGGCATTTGCACTACGATTTTTTTTTTGTTATTGGCGTCGGGTTTTTGCGGGCGGAGGGACGGGTGGTTTCATTCGTGGCCCACCCACGCTCTCGATTCGCTCGGGCGTGGGCAAGTAACGGTGCGGCCAATGTGGTTAGGTTGTGGTTAACCGAACCCCTCACTGGGCGCGGATTGGCTCATCAGATAAACACACGTTCCTTTCAACTATAGTATCTGACGTTTCTCTCTTGTCTACCATAGGAAGGATCCCGACTACTTCATTATTCATACAGACCATGTGTTCATCTATTTTTATTGAATCTCGACTATTTAGTTGTGCTTCTATGGTCTTTGACCCTAGTCCCAGTCTCTTGGATAGATAAATCGTTTTCAACATCTATCGTATGTACCCGTCAATAGGATAAGTTAAAAAAACAAAAAAACTCCCAAATTTTCAGGCATTTAAAATTAGAATTCAAACATTGCAGGGAGTACAAGGGGCGAGCCCTGGCTTCAAAAAAGCATGCATAATTTCGCAATCACAAATCAAGGCTCGCCGTATCAACAAGGTCGACACGAGTATATACAGTATCTAAAACTGTTCATGAATTGTTGTAAATATTGACCTTTTTTTTACACTTTTTTTTAATTTGATTATCCCTATTAGAGGCAAAAATCTCCTTTCACCTAAATATTTTTTACTGTCATTTTGATTATTGTTGCTATTGTAATGCCTTCCTCGCCCTGTTCATTTGTGTTGACTGTATTTCATCAATATATATATATATATATATATATATCTTCCAACTCTGGAATAGAGCACTGTGTTGGGTGGAGAATAGAGCGTAAGTAAATATATCACTTGAATTCAATTCTGCGTCGGGCAGAGAAAAATGCCTCTGGGTCTGAAAGTTTTGATCCTACTTCGTGGTACTAGATGAGATTATGGATAGTCTGTAGCCACATTGAATAGTTGTAATACAACGAAACAGCTGTCTGTGAATGGCTCAATTATTAATTATTATTATAGGTAGATTGTATATTTTGGCAGTAACATTCATTTTATACGATTAGAATGTCATTAGGACAAACTGACAAGGATCGTCTTTTGATTCTCTTACATTTTCTTGTTTTCTAACAAGTCAATGAATCTTTTTTTAATAAGAGGGTAGAGTTGTATTGATCAGTATCGATGTTGAACTGCGTGTTGTTTAATATTTTCATTATTTGATTTTCAACGTTGAATCCAGCGTTTGCAGCTGGCTATTTGTTGTGTGTATTTGTCAGTTTTCTATTGGTATGCTAATGACGTCATTTGGTGGTTTGTGACCGTTTGAGAATTTTGGTTTGGAGGAGTTTCTTTAATTATCAAATGTATTTAAGCAATTAATCATTTAATTGATGATTATCAATTATTTAATCAATTATTAATCAATTACCAGATGTATTATTAGGTAATCAATTATTAAATACATTTGATAAACCAATACTTTCACTTGTTAAGTGTGGGGTTTCTTGTATATATATATATATATATATATATATGTATACATATATATATGTATACATATATATATGTATACATATATATATGTATACATATATATATGTATACATATATATATGTATACATATATATATGTATACATATATATATGTATACATACATATATGTATACATACATATATATATATATATATATATATATATATATATGTATACTTTGGCTCGGATACGTAGGTGTATGGATCAGTTCGTAGTCTTTGGTTGGAAAAATCGTTCACTTTACACTCAACAATTTTTTCCTTCATAATATCTTTCTCCGTCAATACACTCAATTCGGCGATAAATATCAATCACAAAGCTCGAATATCATACCGTGAAGATTTCAGATACAAATTCCCTTAATAACTAGTATATGGACTTCTAGATCCATCTTCTCATATTGGTCTCAAAAGTATGAAATTACTTCATTGTATTCAATTAGAAACCATCAACCAAAAATGTCCACCAAAACTGTCAACAAAGGTTTCTTTCAGTTTTTATGTTGGTTTGTATGTATAAATGCAGACTGCATCACTGAAGCTCGATGGTTGAACATTTAACCAAAATAGTGTTTCTCAAATTAAGAACCATGCAACGAGCACAATGAATTACCTTGCTTAACGTGACATGGTGAGATCACAGGGCAGTACAGTATATTAAAGAAAAAAATAAACAGGAGATGTTATGAAATCAATTGGCAAGCATAAATGGCTATGGGCAAGCCATGTTGCAAGACTGTCGGACAATCGCTGGATATCACGACTCACATCTTGGTGTAATTTTTTAAAAAATTAGGCTCCATATAGGCTAAGGGTTTTGCACCAGTTCAACTATAGCTGCTTGAAGTTTGCTTGCGAAAAATCAGATGAAAAATCGATAGAATAACTAAAACTTATTGAATCTTCTTATTCGGTATAAACTGGCTGTTTCATACAGACAAACTGTGCGAAACTGAAATTAAAATAACAAAAAAAAAAAAAAGAAAAAAGACGAAGGAGGGAACAAGTGTGATTTTGCTTATACTGATGACGTCATACTTTGCCTCTTCATCAGAATCCTCATTGCTTCCAATGAGATTTTTCTTCCCTAGCATTCTACCATATCATTGTAGAGATTTGCGTATGTTATAGTGCCGGATAATTGTTTTGATCATTTGCCATTCGTTCTCGATGGAAAAGAGATCCGACCATTGTGTCAACAACCACGGCACCTCAATGCCTCCAATGTAGACTCTGACTAGCCAGGTGGGATGATCTGGGTCGTTATCAAACTGAAAATACCACGACCATCCCATATGATTTGGGGTATATGATGGCATAACATTATCCGATATTTTAGTTGAGATTTACGATCCATAATTCTTTTAATTCAATGCAACTGACCGATACTATTCCAAGATACTACTCCTCATACTTTCTTATCTGTGATTAACTGTTGTTCTGATACGGCGGTTTCGAAAGTGGGGTCCGTGGCACCCCTTGGTCCGACAAATAATGTAGGGATCGTAGCAGTGTTCTCTCTAAACCGGACATTGTGAATCTTTTGATAGAGAAACCACATCATCCATTGTACAGCAATCGAAAAAACACTAATATCGTTCACAGACTTGTAATTTGTATCAGATTCCAAATAAATGAACCGCATTTTGAATGAATATGATTTTTAAAGGTAAGGAAATCATCTATTATTATAGTTCATTGTATAAAAACTAAATGCTAAAAATATTGGTCCTCCGGAATATTTCCGTTTTAGAAGGGATCTTTGTGTTTTCAAAGTTTTGAGAGCTCTTCTCCAATGCAATACGGGTGGTACTCTTCGCCTAACTTTTAATGTACCTCTAATCACAAGATCCCAATGAGCCAAACTCCAATGCAAGTCAGAGGCTTGAGTTGGCGAGAGAGGTTGAGAGTAAAAGGAAGAATGACTGTTTATTCTCTGTTAGGTGGTATGTATGCACATTCAACATTTTCTGGGTGAGAGGGCTGCTATATACAAGGGAGGGGGCACTATCACTAATAAACAGGCATTATTGTCAGGGAAATTTTGCATCCCTTTTTGCCTACCAGCGCCCGGGGGCAAGATCCTCACTTTTTGCCCCTTCTTGCCACGACTCTGAGTTAGTTATTAGAAAACCGTCAACCAGTATTGTCAACATAGGTTTCTCAAGTTTTCAAAGTGGTCCGGCTGGCTGGCTGGCTGGTTGGCTGACTGAGTATCGTGCGTACATAATGCGATAATGAAACTAGAGGCTGGAAAATCAAACATTTACTCCTCATTATGTCAACGCCTCCCCAATATTTTTTTAGTGAGGGGGATCAGTGTACAATGTAAGTTTATGCTAAATTGGTCCAAGTTTGTGCCCACTTTTTGTTTTGTTTTTTTTTCTTTCAAATTTTGACCCAACAAAAAGCGAGAGAAGTAACGAAAGACGTTGGTCACGAGACAGTTTCTACGGGGTGACTAACCAGACCAATCCTTGTAAGCATTTACCTTTTCAATGCCAAGCGAGAATCGGATGGAAAATGAACGTCCTATTCCCTCCTCCTCAAGCCGAGAACTTAAAGGAAAAAAATCGACTCGTTGTTCAATTTTCGACTCGTCGGAACCATCATCAAGGACTGGGGAGCAGTTACTAAGATCGTTCGGGAAAACGCCCGTCTCCATGTTGCACAGATCAGCTGGAGAAAATGAAACATTAAATCAGCAAGCCAATTCACCCAACCTCTCTGCCAAGGAACACAACTTTGTCCAGCACTTAAACCCTTCTTTCCAGACAAGAACTTTTTTGCAAAAACTTTAAAAAAATTCATTTTTGATGAAAAAGAATTCTTCTGGAAAGGAAATCTATGACTTTCTGTCAAGGTTGAATAAATGTATAGCGGCCATTAGGGGAGATATAAATAACTAAATCCTTGGAAATTCCACGAGTGTTTACAAGGAAAATATCACCATCATTCTCAAATATATATTTCTGTAGTTTAAGAGTATACTTTTGTTGAAGTGATTTATAAACTATGAACATCTATATTAACTATTGCATCCAATGGTAAATAAAAGTAATATATCTGTTATCATTATTTTACTGATTACTTCTGCTATCTGTTTATAGCCTAATTTTGGGGCTTCAGACTTGCAAGGGAGGAGTAATGAATGAATGACAGTTATAGTAAGGGTCGAGTCCCTAACCATTACCCTTGTGCATCGCATTGTGAGGGTAGGTCGCGAGGGAAAAGAGAAAGGATGAAAGATATGAGGAGAATTTAAGTTTTATTGCTGTAAGACGCTATGCTTTAGCTCCCGTGGATAGCAGTTGACTTCTTGCCTTCTTTATCCACTTTGTAAGCGGTGAAACATCAAAAGGGGAAAGGAGTAATAAAACTCAAGAATATGTTAAAACAAATAACGCTAAGAGTTTTATTGCTTTGAGAAGACACTAGAGAAAGAAAACGAATAATAATGAGAAAGAGTAACGGTCGTACATACGAACAAGCAGAATGAAATATAGGATTTTTTGCTAAGAATTAAAAAGAAATTCACACATACACATTTTTCTTTCATGTTTTTAGTAATTTGTAAGATTACAAAAAAGGAAACAGGATTTTTTCGTGTTGTTGATGATATTTAATCATTGTGCTCAATATTTACTGAACTAAAAAGTGCTATTAATGCATTAATAGAATCTGAAAGAAAGATGCTCCGATGGATGTTAACATTTCATGCCTCTGCATTCGTCAGCACAGGCTGTGTATTTTGTTACTATAATTGTGAAAATCTAATTATATAAAACAAAAATCCGTTACTTAAACGCTGACGGGCTTTTTTGTTTCACAATTGAAATAACAAAAAGCAAAGGCGTGAAATGTTAATACCCACTGGGGTATTTTCCTTGTAAATTCAATTATATATATATATATATATATATATATATATATATAAGTTAGCAAGAATTTTGAAGCAATCAATCTGTATGGTTTGCCTTCCGATCTTTCATAAACACTAAAGAATGATGACCTTCATCCCCCTCAAATGGATTTTCTATATCACAGCGCAACGTTTCGTCTGCGATTGGCTCAATTTCCGATTGGCGTTCTTCTAACTCTTGAATAGTTGCTGGCTTGTTTGTGTATACGCACACCTTCAGATATCCCCATAGGAAAAGATCTGGGGTGGTCATATCGGACGAACAAGGAGGTTATCGAATTTCCAAGTTTTCAGGAGAGTAGAGCAAGACTCGAGCGAAGAGGTAGAGGAACATGATTTAAAGGACGTATTTTTTCATACTTGATTCCAAAATAAATCTAAACCTTAAATTTTAGATTGTAATTCGAACTTTATAATAAACACTATTCGAGAAAAAAAAAGGAATGTTTCAACTTCTTCGCAACTTATGGCCCACCCAGCATTTCTGCTGCTTTTTATTGCAATTCACGGACTGGTATTCGACGCTCTATGGATCATTTATCATTCTTACAAATGGTTGTAGAATGACGACCTGAGAATTGTGAAAAGAAGCAAAAGAAATGATATGAAAGAAATCAAAAAGTTAATAATAATCGAAAATCGTTCATCTAACATTGCAATATGCAAACTCTTCTGCAGAATCGCAGGCTCCTTTGCGACCTTTCCGGGCGTCACAAAGTGACATTTTCTCAAATCCAGAGGAAAATCCAAGATTATTTTTTTATTTATAAAATTTGTTTATTTAGATATTTAAAAGATATTTTTTATTTGTCCTCCGTCCGAGCAGGGGTGGGTAGACCTCTCGAACCTCATCCTGGATCCGCGCTTGATGTTCACGTACGTAGAAGGGAAAGTTGTTTTTGAAGGGGACCCCTAAGAACTTAAATCATTGGAAAGGGTTCCCCGTTTAGTTAAATATTTGAGAACCACTAGTACAAATATCGTCGGATCTAATACTACTAATGTGTTGTAACCGGGGATAACACCGTATTATATGTCGGAGAAGTAAGGAATAAAGCTATATGGCTACATTTGGGTGATGGTTTCTGATTAGCCTTCACAGCCCAATCGGTAAGGCAACAGCCACGAAAAGGCAGACTCCAAAGTATGTGGAATCAGGTCTCAACAGAAACATTTCTTTTTGTTCAGATTTTAGTCATTGGCAAAATATGTCGCAAAATCTCGGAGAAGCATTTGAAGTCTAGCCAAAACATTGGAGCATGGAAAAAACTATAGTGCACTATATATTTATCATAATCAAACTATTAAAAGCAGAACTTTTAATTGATTTTAGTTAACGTCATGGAAAGTGCCAGTGGTTATGCACGGTAGCCGTGAGGTTAGCAGTGTAGAAAATGGACTCGCCAAACCATGCTCAGAATACGATCGAGACTAATATCCTTGGGAAGAGCATGAATCTAACTAAGCTAAGAAATTTCACTTTAGCTTTGTCATGTGAGAGTGGAGTTACGGTAAATGGCACGGTTAGCCGAGTTCAAAATCCGGCCGAGACTGTTTACATTCACTTCGTTCTAATGTCCTTGGGAAAAGCATGAATCCATTTTTTTCCTCCTTCAGGGTACCCAGTTGAGATCTTATTCATTAGAGACTAACAACGCTTCCTAGCAAGTTGCCATTACAAGATAATGAACCGTTGACCTTTCTCAACTCTTCACCAATGAACAGTGCAATTTTCTTGGTTCGCTCGTTGTAAGATTGCACTCTTCAAGTACGGGGGAAATTTTGCAGGAAAAAAAAAAAAAAACGACTTTTCCCTAACCACCGTTTCAAACTATGCACTAAACCCGGAAATAAGTTTGCAAAAGATTATCAAGCAATCGATCTATATGGGTCGCTTTCCGATCTTTCATAAACACCCTGCTTTAGTTTGACGTGATATCCGGTAGTGGTAATCGGGGTAAGTATTCCCCCCTCTTCCTTGCAGAAAAAGACCCGACACAATCTGAATATATTCGTGAATGTTTAAGGAATAGATCATTTGAAAAACAAAAGATCAGGAGAGACATCATGTAGCAATGATCACCAAGCAAATCTTGCTGGTCATTATTAGTGGGTTCAATTCTCATTGGATCTTCCAACATAGATAGCCAGATTCCAATCCATGCTAAATTACTAAATACTTATATTGTAAAACGACGTGACTATCTTGCTTCGTAGTCCGTAACATTTGACTCTCTCACCCAGGGTTAAAATTTGGATTAAAAAAGTAACCCCTTCTCACCTATTTGAAACTATGGACTCTTCAACAGGAACAAATTTATTATTATTTTTTTCTTGGAAAATAGTTTCATAAAAATTAAAATATATCTGTGTTTTGTTTTCACAGGTAATAATTCGTAGAGTAAGATAAATTGTAAGTAAACGCATGGGCCGGAACGTAGTTCACTGAACAACTTCCAATTAAGAATAGGGATCAGTTGCGGCTCCAAGCGGCTCGAAGCAAAATGCATTAATCAGGTATGTGGGAATTAGACTGGATTCAGTGACGGTTTCAGTTGGGTGGGAGCGAGCTGATTCGGACCCCTAACTGCGTTGGCAAAGTACGAATGAAAAAAATTATATATATTGGTAAAGAAAATTTATAAATAAAAAAAATCCATAAAACCTCAAGTAATCATAGCTCAACCTTAAAAATCAAAAATTATTTTGCTTTTTGTCTAATAAGGTATGTATTCCATCACATTTCTGGAAATTTTAATTTATTTACTATATATATACATATATATATATATATATATATATATATATATATATATATATATATATATATTATCACTATTAAGAAATGGATAGATATGATCCGACAAAATGATTATGAATTCCGTTATGCTGTATAGAAACTCTTCTTTGAAATGATCACCCGTTATCACATGGCGAATGTAGATTTTGGCCTAGACAACATCAATAGAATAAACAATTGAAGAAAATGAAGCTGCTGCGGGAATCGAACCTGTGACCGATAGTGAAGCTGCTTCAACGTAGCGTTCGATATGGAAATTGATATCGTATAAATTTATTTACTTTATTTTAGTAAAAGTCGGTTCGTATGTGTATAATGAATTTTTGTTAAGACTCGTCAATTTAGCTCAATCAGTAAGACAGCCGCCCGATAATTCTTTGGTCATGAATTCAAAGAACGATACGGCAATATGGATTTTACATATTGGTCTACACTTTGCATTTCAGTGAGTGTTGTTGTTGTTGTTGTTGTTGTTGTTACAGTCTCAAAAGTTCCAAAATCAACACCAGACTTCGTAAAAGGGTTTGACAAGACGCTCGATCACATATTACTTCCTCGTTTTAGATGTTTGAAACTTGTTTTTATATACCCTAACCTTGGTCAAAATCCTGGATCCGTCTCGGTGAAGTCAAGGATGGATAGAAAAGACGGTTGGGGGTCTAGAAGTGTGAGGTCTCATGGTGCGCGCGGGGGGGGGGCAGTTTATCACTTGAGGAATTAGTGACAAGTGATGAAAAGTCCGAGGGGTTTGGTTTCACCCCGAGTGCCAAACGAATAGGTACTTAAATGTTTTGGCTTAAACAACAGGCGGCGGGGAAGGGGGCAAAAGGTCGCGAGGTGTAAGGTTCCATGTCAAATGCTTGGTTGGTTTATGCCCGTGGACTCAAAGGGTAGGGTGGAGAAATGAGGGCGAAGACTGGTCGTGTTCTTTGCCTAAGTGCTAAAATTTGGTTCATATCGTGGTTGTAACATTTGTATTGGAGAGCGTTGGAGGCCAATATTTTAAGCCCCACTTTCCAAGTATTAAGGGGGTTGCGAAAAGGAATGATGATTGAAAATAACGAAACCTCCTAACGATTCACTTATTCTCCTTATGCGAATTGTACATCTATGAATAAACCCTTGAAAAAATGATTTCCAAGAGATATTTCCTTTATTAATAAAAAGAAAACTCTATCTCTCTCTCTCTCTCTCTCATATATATATATATATATATATATATATATATATATATATATATATATATATATATATATATATATATATGTATGTATATATCACATAATACAAATCAGGAATGCAATATAATATAATACAATATGTGATGTATGATGGGTTTATTTCATAAAGTGCTCGACACACACACCCACACACACATATATATATATCGATTGAATACATAATTTTGGTCTATGTATAACTTCGTTCCGTTTTATTTAGGCATCTGAGAGGCTGATTATCATTGTCATAGACATCATCTTTGTTTTTAATTGATATATTGTCTCTACTCCAAGTATTGAACACTGTTGGAATTAAAATTTTTCGGATTAATATATACGACTTGTGGTATGCATTTCGCACACATACACACACACATTATATATATATATATATATATATATATATATATATATATATATATATATAGTGGCCACAGATTATGAGCCTGACGAGCTATTTTTTAGAAAGTGATATTTTCGTTATTTTTAGAGCTACAATGTTTTTCGTTTCAAAGCCTGAACTCTCTGTATTACGATTGTAATTCACGATGATTGACTTGATTTAGATCGCAATTGATGGGCATGATTGAAATAATGACACCCAACATGAAGGCATTTCGGCAATGGGCGCGTCGGGCACTCACCATACGCTGCCTCATTTCAAATCGTGGGTCGGGGATATTTTTAACAGAAAAAATTGTCATCTTTTGGCGGCAGAGTTATTGTTACAGGCAGACAAACAAACAGATTGAGTCACACAGATCATTATATAGATAGATAAATCAACAAAAGTGTCTCTCTTTTCTACAGTCAGTATAGTATTAATAAAATGCAGATATGACGGTCTGTGAATCGTACATGCGCTAAGGTGAAGAAGAGAAAGCTGAGAAGTTCGAAATCCTATCATATAGAAAAAAAATGTTTAGGATTTTTATTTCAAAACATTAGAGCAACCTCATCATTAGTAATCAGTCTAGTCCTAATCAGTATGGCCTTTACAAGCTTTTCCACCTTTCGTAAGGCTTTACGCCTTTTTTTTCGCTTTTTCGAAAAAAAAAAAGCGAAAAGTGAAAATAGTATTCCGAACTTTATTTTGCAGCGCACATTCTCTTCCTCATACCCTCTCTCTGAGCAAGCCAGTTTCTTCTATCTTCCACCACCTCAACCTCTGACGATTCGCCCTATCGTAACACACTGAAAATTTTTGGGGTCTGGGAACGCTCAAAAATATCTCCCATATAAAATTAATGGTAGTTTCTTCTTCGCTTTACTCAGTTTCGGCTTACGAAAGTTTAAAAAAAAAACAACATTTTATAGGTATGCGTTACTTTGTATCGGGTTAAACCTGTATTTACTTACTATAAGCAAATGGACGGTGAGGGGTCGAGTGACTATGAGCTGTAGAGGAAATAAAATCAGAAAACCGAGTTCGATACCTGGCCGAGGTAGTTTATGTTGACAAAAGTCATTGGTAAAGGTTTAATTC
>OY735237.1:3891821-3901821 GCA_963457665.1 Thysanoteuthis rhombus
ACACTCATTCCTCAGTCCGTCCCTCTCAATATATACATGGTAACAGATCTGTCTAGCTATCTGAGGTGAGCCAAAATGGTACTAAGTGAATGAGCAATTACCAATAATCTATATGGAAAGATTTTTGAGCATTCCCAGACCCAAAAATAAGCTGTGACTGAAGTATTGCTGAAAAAAGTATGACTATAATTGTGAAACGGAACATTGGTTTAGGGTATGTTCGCAGGCCGTTTTCAATGTCTACGAGAAACCGTTTGACAGAACATTGTAAGGCCAAGCAGCAAAGCATACTGTCGTATTCCAAGCCTCCCACAACCGACGACGAACTTCAACATCGAGGCAAGCCGATATAGATGAAGGTTATTTTTTGGGTCTGGTAGTTTAAATTTATCTGTTCGTAAGCACAATCATTGTGTGATCGAAGTCCATTTTAGATGACAACAATTGACATCAAAACAGTCCAGAACCTGATTTAAACAAGCAGAAGTATTTTTTGGGCTGGTTGAAGCGATTTTTCAGAAATTAAAACCAAGTTAGAATTTCAAGGTAAATATTTGAATTATAGCAATACGTTTTAAATTCTTTATGAGAATCGCAGAAGTTTTTTTTTATTACTTTATAGCAATAGAAAATAAATTCCTCGGTTTATTGACTTCCCCCACTCTATGTACCAAGACTCTAAAACAGTACAAGACCTACTTTAAGTACACAAAAGTAATTTTTACGCTATTTTATTCGGACAAATTCAAGCTTATACATGCAAAATATGGTCCTTACACTTAGATATGAACGAATACATAGGGTAACATCGGCTTTTATCTGTCCGTCTGCCTGTCTCTATATTTATATGCAGCAGTTTTAACGCGACTCTGCTCTGCCGACTGAGCAAACAACACTCTTGGTAAGCAGGGGTATACAAAGCTTTGCCGAGTCTGGCACACGATCGTAGTAGTGAGGTAGATAACGACGACCGAAATCACCATGTTGCAGTAAGCTAGTGACGCCGAGCATTATAACTGTAAGTGATAGGTTCGATCCTCACTGGGTGACCCTGTGTCAACCTAAGCTGTATATACACAGTAAATACTAAAACAGATTATACTTGATATATACCAAGTTCAGCTTAGTTGGCACAAGCAGGGCATCGAACCCATCACAGCAGCAGAGGTCAGTATCATCGGCTTGTCAACCATTAGTAAACTGATTGCAAAACTAGTGATTTCATGAAATTACTGAAATGTTCAGGTTTTTCGCAGAATCCCCAGGGATTTCACGAAAACACTAATTTCGCTGTCTTTCTGTAACAACTGTACTGGTTTGTAAGTTAAGTTTGTTGGCCATCGTGCTATCGAAGTAACATCGAAAACTTGAGGGATGTAAACATAATTTAACCCTCCATTTCAGCTCCTTCATTCTATTAAAGATAAACCAGCATAACATTACTAGTATTAAAATAATTAGTGTACGTACAAGCCCAGCTGTCACAGGGTCAAACCCCATCCCAACTTCTATTCTGACTGAAGATTATTACTTTTGTATTATATATATATATATATATATATATATATATATATATATATATATATATATATGTGTGTGTGTGTGTGTGTGTGTGTGTATCTATTTATCAGAATGAAATAAATCCGAGCGTATCCGTCTAATTTTTGCGAGTATCTGGGACTAGTCAATTCATCTCAGCTGGCAATCAGTCGGTCGTGAGTTTGATTCATGGCAAGGGTGCGCGCGTTTCGTGTATCGGATTACGACACTTATTTTCGTGAGGATTGTTCCTGTTGTTTTAGTTATTATTCTGGCTATGGTAGAAAAATTAAGTCAACACCAGTTTTGTAATTTGACAAAAAAAAAAAACAAAAAACAATAACAAGTATGGCACCGAACGTTCGTGGAAAATGATGGACGAGTTAAAAAGTTAGATTTGATCTTCTGCCAACGGTAAGGGCTCGAGCAGGTCGGTTGGTGGAGCAGTTGCCGTACATGGTCAGCCACCTAGTGGTGAAGGGGACGGGAATTCGAGTTTTGCTTTGCGTTCATTCTCTATTTCCGATCTGTACTGTTTACACACTGTCGTAGACTAAGGTCTGATTAGTGGCTATGAAAAGCAACTAAAACTACAAAGCACTCGGAGAGTGCATAACTCTGCCAACGCTATACGCTAGATCAATCGAAAAAAAAATCTCTGATCCACCCGAAATACATAATCACATTCTCTTGTCCATTGCCAACCCTTCCTCAAAATTTCATTGAAATTCATCGAAAACTTTCGGAGATATCGGGTGGACAGATATGAGTGGATACACTAATAGATGAAAAGAAAAAAAAGGAAAATATCTCTTAGTCGAAAGCAGATTCCTGGATCCATCCCATTCTTTCATACGCCCACGCCCCCCCCTCCAAAATGTCATTAAAATTCCTTTAGAACTTTTTGAGATATCGTGTGGATAGACAGGAAGACGGAGAGACAAACTGAAAGACAGACACAGAGTAATAAATCAAGAGGAAAGAAAACTATTAAAAATGAATAATGGATAGGTATACCATCACTTGATACCAAAAGAGTGAAGAGAGAGAGAGAGAGAGAGAGAGAGAGAGAGAGAGAGAGAGATGTTGCACACGGTTATAATAACAATAATAATAATAATGATTATAATAATAATAATAACAACAACAGCAAGTAGCGTCGGTCGAATTCCCTTGCTACATTAAAATCTAAAAGGTAAACAAAACAGAATTCGTTTCTCCATACAATGAAATTCCAAAACTACTTTTCTCAATTTTCAACTTCAATATGAATTCCTGGAAATAGTATTTGCAAACTTTACAAAACAAGTCGACCTGGGTTGGGGTTCAGAAGTGGGAGCGAATTCGTCATAATTTTTTGCGTACGGCACTGTGTCACTGTCATTTGCACATGGCGTCACTGATTAAAAAAAAAATCTAACACCTGTTGCAGAAGAGTTAGAGGAAAGTGAAACATGTCAATTAAGTTATTTACGTTACACAAGATAGGAACCACTATTACGACGTGGGTTTATTTACTGCGTTACTACAATTATGAAAATCTCGAAACGAGAAAGTTTTAATTTTTGATTAAAAACTTCCGAAAGTTTGTTTGTTCCGGATATCACAGGATAACAATTGATTCCAAAGTCTTGGTGCTGATCAGGGGAAACTCCCGTGTCCATTAGTCGTGCACATGAAAACACTCCGTGGAGTAGTGTTAAAAAAGAAGGAATGCAAGGCTGCCAGCTCTGGCAAGCATATCGATACGGTGAAAAAAAAACAAAAAAAACAACAATCCTCTACGGTTGGGTGATTCGGGAGGGGGACTTTTGGGATGCATGTTTGGGGCACCTTAATTCAATACACACACACTCATATATATATATTTATATACAATGCATCGTTCATGGCAATTTGAGAAACGCTTATTTTAGAATGCTGACTTGATATTTTCCCCAATATGATGTCAAACATTAACATTGATTGCATAGAAAAACCTTGGATTGTAAATAATTTGAAGGTACAAACAGATTACAGTATAGAGAATTATATATATATATATATGAGAGAGAGAGAGAGAGAGAGAGAGAGACGTTCACCTCCCAAACAAAATAAGGGGACACCGTTGTCACACGATCATACATTAGTACATAATATGCACCGACAATCAGTGAATATTAATGACATAAGCTTCGTGAAACCTTCCGCGCGACAAATATCAGATGACAATAAGCAGCATGAGTGAAATTGTACGATCTCTCCGAAGAAGTCAGTTTTCAGGAAGAAGAAAGTTTGAATATCACGCTTATCTCCTCTTACCAAGGGATGTCTTCAATTTCCTCAATGCACTGGCTTGAAAGTTCTCAAACAATCAGTGACATTAGGCAAACCAGGATATCCATCATCATTTATTATTATTAATTATTATTATTATTATTATTATTATTATTTGCCATTTTTCACCAGTTGCCTGGTGGTTCCCGCTGGAGGTTGGATGACAGCAAGTCTCCTCAAGTCTCCAGCCCTCTCCACATTCTCATAGACCACAGCAATACTGTGGTTTACAATTTCACACCAGTTGCCCGGTGGTCATTGCTGAAGGCTGAGTGACAGTAAGTCTCCTTAGGTCTTCAGCCCACATCTCATCTCTCCCTCACCTATCACGCCTGTGCTATGCTTCCATTTTCCTTCCTCTGTTAGGCCACTGGTAACATTTAGTGTCGTAGACCTTATATTTCTAGTACTTTCCTCAGTATCCGCGCGGTTCTTAGCAGTGCTGTGGTCTGTGCAGTCTCAATCCTTCTTTTTATCCTGAGCGTCTTTGGGACGGTTCCTGGTGCATTTATTATTTCTGGTACTTCCCTGACGTTCATGTTTCACATCTATTATTATTATTATTATTATTATTATTATTATTATTATTATTATTATTATATTTCGCTACATTTTCGTTGTAAAATGATCAATCTATACGGTCTAATATTCAGCTTATAATTACATGCATTGACTAGGAAGGAGATTATGTTGAAAAATTAACTATATGTATATATGCATCTATGTATCAATCTATTTATCTAAATCTCACTCTCTCTATATATACATACATTAGTATAATTGGCTCAAACCTTACCGTCATTATGTCCAGAATTATCCCTCTCCCCCTATTTCACCCCCCCCTCTCTCTCTATATATATATATATATATATATATATATATATATATATATATATATATATATATATATATATATATATATATATATATATATATATATATATATATATATATATCTCATCAGATATGAGGCAGTCTCTCAAAACTTAGTACTTTACTATAGTATACTAATAACATGGCATTTTTTGTCAAGTCGAAGAAATTCAATGATTGATGATTAAAACACTACACTATACATTGGACCATACATACATACGTGATGATTATGAAAACAATTTTGGGGGACTTGGTCGCTGGGCACCGACCTTACTCAGTAGCAAATGAGCGGTCTTAGATCGTGTAAATAAATAAATAAATAAATGAGCGTCGTGCCGGGATCGAACCCACGTCCACCATGAAAATAGTCTTAAACACAGATCCCGACACGATATTCATTCCTTTATTTATCTATACGATCTGGGTTCGCTCGTTTGAAACTGAGTAGGATCGGTGCCGAGTAATCAGGTCCTAATAAACAGTCTCCATGATTATCACATTCTGTCGGGTACAATTTGTCCATTTACTGATATTTCATACATACCTATGTATGTATGTGTTTGTATATACGAGGACATCATGAGACTGATGATTCGAGAAATAGAAGATGTGGAGAAGTTGCTTTCACTGAACCATTTTGTACGAATTCTAAACTAAAACGATCTTTGTCTAAATTTCTACCTGGCGTTCGTAAGTTCAATTCCTGGGTCTGGTAGTGCCAACGAACCATACACTCTGGTTCAATGGAAGAGGCTGACAAGCGATATGGTAAGGACGGGTTAACCAGGAAGAATTGACTGGTACGAGATATCCCATGGCATGAACAGTGGAACGAACACAATCTACCCCGAAGAATTGAATAAAAGATTCTGCCAGAAATTCATTGTAGGTTTTCGACGAAGACAGATACCAGGAGAAGACCTTTAGAACACAAAACAATTACATTTTACTCTTACATTAAATCAGTCCGACTGGTTTCAATAAATTTTTCCCTTCTTCTTTAGTGGTTCTAGAAATTGAAACATTTCTCGGTGCGAAAATCGCAAAGGTCGACAATGAAAACACAACCAAAGGCAAAGAGAAGGCTAAGCTTTGATCATGCCAGTCTCTGCAGATTTTGGGAACTCTCCACTTTGATAAACACGCCATGTCCATACATGGTAAAATCTCGGACCCTTCGACTTACAAAGGAATGCTGTGCTAACTTTAGGTGCCGGGGCTACCAAGTCACTTCCAACCTCCTATATCCTCTCTCTATTTATGTATATTACAGTTCAGTGTTAAAATCGTGCTTTGGGAGTGACAAATGTTAACAAGGGAGAAGCAGCAATGGGAAAGGTTGAAAAATGCATTTCATTTCGTTCTTTTATTTTGGCCTTTTCATACTGAAAGTATACTGAAGAGCCGGAGCAGTGCACCAGTAGGACTGCACCCGTGGATCCACAAGTGAATATCTGCATAGAAAATCCCCATGGAACCACCTTCAGATTTTTTCGTTGATCATTGAACAAACGCAGCCACAAAAGGTGGGGGAGGGTTCTATATATGCGTATGTTTGTGTACTCCAGCGCTCCTGGTCATACCGTTTTGTATACAGACTTGAAAATTACATCATCAGTACTTCACTGAATCACTTTTGGAAACTTCTGTATTTATTTTTGAAAGAAACATTTTTCGACCTTTTGGGGCCGAGTTTAATAATATCCCGAATGTAGATGTTTTTAGACGTTTTCTTTATCCTATTTGAGATATTTTCCAACGGACTACACCAGAGGGGCCATAAATAGAATTTACTCCAACCATATTTATTATTCGATAGTGTTCATTTACATGACTTCAAATTTTGACGCTACGATGGTTCAGTTATTAACTGTGATAGCGAGTTAAATACATTTTCAAGACTTTTTTTTTAATCAAAAACTTCTCTGGACGATTATTCCACTGGGGAAACCGCCAAATTATCCTTGAATATGGTCACTTGGAACTGAATTACAGGAATATCTCGAATAATGTAGTTCTAATTACTGCTAGTTTTGATGCAGTATGGTTAAAGTATTACTTACACTAACTTTGTACAAGTCGAAAAAAAAACACATCTTGGATTTAAAAAGGTATTGAACTGAACAAAAAAATTTGGAACGAATCACCCACTCTAATAAAGGTACACCTGGATTTTGAAAATGTTGTCGATAAACCCATGCAGAAGCGAGAACACTCGTTGAAAAGAAATATCAACAAACGTCCTTTGTATTTCTTGCAAGGAAGCTGTTTTAATCATCATAAGTCGTTTAGTCAAACTATTTTCTACGTTGGTTTTCGCAACGTTTCGGCAGCTTGCAGTTCCCACGTTCCTGAATGAAAAAGACACCAGAAGAAGGCCGAAGGGTGTGCGGTCGAAACTTTGTGAAAAAAAAGGACAGCAAAGACGAGAAAATGGCCCGACTGAACGGCGTACAATAAATATCAACAAGTTTTATTTTTAGAGGGAAAGATCTTGGATGCATTTCAATTTCAGCGTAGAATTTTATGAGAAAAATTTTGATGAAGCGTGATTGATATATATATATATATATATATATATATATATATATATATATATATATTAGGGAGAAGAAATGATAGAATGAAAGCATAAATAAAACTAGAGGGAAACACGAATGAAGGTAAACATTCTAAAAATTGGTAAGGAAAAAGAGAATACAATACTATATACACAGGTTTCTCCTGTGATCCGAAAGTAAAACGTTCGTAAGGAAGAAAAACTTTCGCAAGCCAAAATGACAGGAAGCAAAGAAGCAAAAACGATCAATCAATAGAAGATCATTTTTTAGCGTTCCCGGACCACAAAAAGTGATGATGGTATGTTAAACTGAGTTTTCGGTGGTTAGGGCGTCATGAGGTACAGGAGATCGGAGTGTAAAAGAGGATGGAAGAGATTTCGCGCTGCCTCTACAATGGCCCGCTGCAGAACAAATGCTGAACGCTGTTTTCGCTTTTTGCCAGTTTTTTTTTTCGTAAAAGTGAAAAAGTGGTGTAAAGTGAACTTTCGGAATCCGGAAGAGGCTTGTGCTTGGTTTTTATTATCTGGGCAAAACTTACTGGACTTTGACATCAGAAAAGTTACGCTAGTTTTAAAGTCAGTTAACAAAAAAGACAAATCCAGACTCGAGAACCTCAGAGCCCAATCTTAAAGATACGAATAAAGTTGATAATAGACCTTATATCTAGAGAGTAGAATGAAGTGCAATCAGAGGGTGCACCTAAAAATTTCACAGAGATAACTCTTTAAGCTGTTCTTCAAAACAATTAACACATTTTTAATTCAAGTATTGGAAAAGGTTCTCCAAATAGTAAACAAACTCTATTTACGTTTTAAGATTTCAGAAGAAAATCAAATTAGTTGTTGGTCTCTGTAAAACCTACGATATGATGCTAAATGTATGTTGCAAAGTGTTTTCGCGTGCATTTGACAAGACTAGAGTCCCAATCACAGGGCTCCCTTAAGCATGGGGCCCTATCGGGAGCAATTGATTCAATATGCTTAAAATCGATACAGTCTTCATTGATCATGATAATTCGTGTCTTAATGCAGTATTCTTTCCTAATTGTTTTGATTTAATACGGCAATGGAAATCTTGAATGTTGAAAATTGCCAAGTTTTGGCGTAAACTGGCGTGAAATTAAAAAAAAATGCTCTTGGTGTTTCGTACTTCAGACTGATTTGATCCCTAGTTTACAGAATGTGTTCGGGTTTTTATCATGTCTATACCAGTATATAAGACTAGTTCTTAAGAGGAAATTCCAAAGTAAAAATCTGGAGATTCACTGATCATATAATGGTAATAGTTTCATGATGTTGAATTCCATACCCAACGGGAAAGGCTGGGGATAACTCTCAACTTCAAACATGAAAATATCCATCGGTTACTCAAAAAAGACTTTTTTTTTGTAATAGTAAATGACTTGAATTAATCCTCAAATGGAAGTATAAAATATTTGCTAAAAGTTTCTGTGTTTCGGTGTAAAATGGGGTGATAATTAGATGTTATTGGATTCTGGTTTTAAAATACGGTAGTGAACCACTACACGAGACCATCGATAAATAACTGATTTCTTGGCTTAGATTGAACAGTCGACTTATACACGAGTGTATAGGTAAGCGCAAGAGAAAGGTCCAAAGAAAAAAAACGAAGGAAAGGTCGGTAAATAAGTTGAATCGATAGAAAAAGAAAAAGAGATTTGAATGAAAGAAGACAAAACAATTTATAGGGAAAACAAAACGAAATTCTGATCACGAAAAGGGTTAATTGAAAAAATTGGATGGAATGTTATAAGAAACGGAAAAAGGAATGAAATCTCTGGCGGTTGGAACATAGGGTAATTATAAAAAGGATAAATGATGGGAGATCCGAGAAAAACGGAAAGAAGAAAAAAAGAAAAAAAAAACATTTTAGTTGAAAAAAGCTGAGAAAGATACCAAGAGAAACTTGTTGATGACAAAAGCAAAAGGAAATCTGGAAATTATTCATGGTCTTTTGAACTTATTCAGGGGAAGGAAGGAAGAGAAGAAAAATGATGAGAGAATGAAAAAGAAAGAGTGAGCAAATAGAATGAAGGAATGCAGAAAAGGAATAGAGGGAAGAAAAATGAAAAAAAGTAGAAAGGGTGAAGAAAACCGCAAGAGAGGATTGAGAAGATTTAGAAACAGGAAGAAAGAAAGAGAAAGGTGGAAGGAAAAAAAGACGGAGGGAAAAAGAAATGGAAAGAAAGAAAGTTACGGGAGAGAGAGTGGAATCGAAGAAAGGAAAGAAGAAAATGAAAGAGAAAAGAAAGAGAAAGGAAGGAAGAAAGAAAGAGAAAACAAAAAAGGTAAAAAAAAAAACGATGAAGGAAATTGGATAAAGCAAAGGAAAACGAAAACAAAAGAAAAAGAAATTCGATGAAAAAAGAAAGAAACAGGGTATAGGAAAAAAGAGAGAAGGCATAGAGGAAAGAAAAAAGCAGATGAAGGAGGCGAAAAAGAAAGAAATAGTGAAGGAAAGGAACATAAACAAGGAAAAAGAAAGTAATAGAGTAGGAAGATAGATAGCACGAAATAAAGAGAGAAAAGAAGAAAGTATTTGGCTTAGAAAGAAAGAATTTTGCAAAGAAAGAAAGAAAACAGAAAGAAATGAAGGAGGAGAGAAAGTAAGTATGTAGCGTAAAAAAAGAAAAGGAAAAAATATCGCAAAGAAAGAATAAAAGAAAGACAGGAAGATAGAGAGAAAAA
>OY735237.1:3906821-3931821 GCA_963457665.1 Thysanoteuthis rhombus
TCACAGCAGTTTGGTTTCATACAATCAATATCAGTAAGGATCGAACCCACGAACAACAAATTGCTGATCATTGCTATACGAAGTATGTCCTGACCAGTTTTGTTTGAAATCCCCATCATAGGATTTGTTAATTTAGCATGGTCTGATATCAGACCATCAAACGTTGAAGATCCATTTAGGATCGAACCTCTAACAACGGCTTGCTAATCATTGCTATACACTGTGCGTACTAGTTTGTATTTTCCATACAATTCATCAACATTGCAGTTTGGTATCTGGCCATCAATAGTGGGAGATCCAAAAACATGGATACATTTCAATTTGTATGAAATATCTTTTTTAACAAAATGAAATTGAATTCATTTCAGCAGGAGAGTCTATAGCTTCAAATGGAGTATAAGAGATATTTTTATGAGGATTATTCTTGCCTTTAAGACAGAGAGAGAGAGAGAGAGAGAGAGTTCATTGTTACTGACAGCAAATTAAAAAAATCACACTGTTCATTATATATATATATATATATATATATATATATATATATATATATATATTATCGTGTCATCCACAGACGGCTGTTTCGATGAATTACATCTCTTCAGTGTGGCCAGAGACTTTCCATTATCACATCCAGTACTGCGAGGCAGAATCGAAACCTTCACTTCCGATATACTACCTCTGTACTACGGAACTCGACGGTCAGCAAGGCTGAATTTAAGCGATATATCTATATACACAGAAATTCCTTATCCACCAGAGTGCTCTATTTCTATGGAAAATAAAGGAAGAGAGAGAGAGAGAGAGAGAGAGAGAGAGAGAGAGAGTATTTAGGCAGCAATACTTCGTTAAATCATATCTAGTTAAATACGTCAGATAAGGAAATTTTTTTGTTAGTCTTTCTTGTTTACGCACAAGAGAACGCACGTCTGGATCCCATGTACGCAAATATCGTACAAACGATTGATCTGACCGAGCGCTTTCGGTAGTACATTCGGTCATTAAATAAGGAAGACTGACACAAATTGGAAGAAATTTCTTGTGTGTCGTATTTAAGCGGACATGCATACAGAGAAAAGAATAAGCAAAGAAATAAAAATAAATGAATAAATCTAACCATATAATGAGTTTATACACTAACCTTTCTGTTTATTTGTTTGTTTGTTTGCGCTCAAATTAAATGATCTCATCATGACCTCATAATAGACATTACGTCATAGAAACTATTAATACTTCATGTCTGATCATCGCACATCAAAACAGCTTGAATTGAGTTGAGACTTGAAAAAATCTTGATACACTTGATAATATGGAATCCCGTTGAAACAATAGACCAAGTTGTAGTGTACAATTCATATAATGAAATTACTAATTGTGCACTTTATTTTATTGAATTATAGTTATTTACCTCTAATAATCCGTTTTCAAAATATGAGTCACTATGCATTCCCTTCAAACTCGCAGAAATAAACTATATAATATATATATATATATATATATATATATATATATATATATATATATATATATATATATATATATTCATGTTGCGTCTACACACGTATGTGACATCGTCATAAAAAATGATATTAATTACTCTTTAAATACCACTATCACATTTTCTTGACAATGTCCGATGATGGTCGGAAGATCTCGAACGGCGTAAATGCTAAGTAAATATAAGCAGTCTGTGCTGAAATTGGGACTAGGTCTGCTGATTCCGTCTTCCATGTCAATAATCATTATCTCACACTCCATTCCTTCCCCCTCTCTCTCTCCATATATGTATATATAATTTTTAGTTTGATCTGGGAATGGTATACTGGGATCAACAAAAGAAGACAAGAGTTGTGATGAGGTTGGGCTCCAAAATGTTACATCTATGGTTTTCCTCATCAAGATTAAAGAAAGAAATAGAGAAAGAAATAGAGAAAGAAAGAAGTTTAAAAATATCCTGTACTCGCCATCACAGTCAATAATTGAACAACCGTAGCGTCAAAATTTGAAGTCAGGTAAAAAAAATTCCATCGAAGCATAAACATGGTCAGAATAAATTCTATTATGACATCACTGGCATGTTCCCAGGAAAACATCAGTTAGGCCAGGAGCGCTAAAACACACCAACAAATTCGTGAACATATAAAAAAAAGGATGGAACCCTTCACTGTCTTTGATAGCTACAGTTGTTCAATATCATTCTACTTGTTTGTACATACGACCGTCACGCTTTCCGATTAATATTTTTTATTTTTCTGGTGTCTTCCTCCATCAAACATGTTCATGGTGTTTTATCATACTTTTCCTCTTTCGATGTTTGGATAAAGAAAAAAAGGCCAGGAGTCAATAGCCGTCTACTGGAGCTAAAGCATGCTATTTATTTACTGTCCCAAAACAGCAAAATGTAACACAAGGTCAGGATTTAACGTGGGGAAAATAGGAGCAACCCTTGAAAAATAGCTCCAACCGATGCGACTTTGGTTGCCAAACGACCGTAGAGGCTAAAACAACCTCCACCACGAAAGCGTCAGGACAATCCCGACCTGCTCCTTTAAGTGCAATGGAGCAGTGCTGCCCCGGGGCAACAGATCCCCTGCAGCTGGGCTGAGTAATAATAGGAGAGCCCTAGGACGAGTCCAAAGGCTCCCCAATGCGCGTAGCAAAGTGCAGCCTCAGTAAAACCTCATTGGCTAACGCTTGCACCGGTGCACTCGGTCTTTGATGACAACCACAACACAATCTCCGGTCCATTCGACGGGCAAGTGTCAGTACCTGCACCTCAGTCTATGCTGTGGAACAGATACTACACTTTGATCCTGCCGAAAAGGCCAGAAAAAGGTGAGGTTGCGCATACTGGAGCTGAAGTATAGTATCTTACTGCAATTAAATTCCCATCCCTACTCATCCACGAAACGTAATTAACAAGGGAAAGAATGGTAGAGGGCGCTTATGCTTGAATGGGAGCCAAAGTGAGTTTGCTATGACAATCATTCATTCATTACTCCTGCCTCACGAGTCTGAAGCCTAAAAATTGAGTCATGGCTATAGTAGACCACAGGAATTGACAGATGGCAATAAGAAGCAATAACAACAACGACAACAACAACAACAACGATAATAATAATAATAATAATAATAATAATAATAATGGAAAGATGTATTAATTCTATTTGCCCTCGCATGTTATTATAATAATTAATAAGTATACATTCCATAGATAATAAATTACTTAAGCAATATTACGTACTTTAATTGCAGAAATATGCGAGAGAAATGATGATATCTTAATTGTCAACACCTGTGGAATTTCCACAGGTCCAGCTATATAAAAATAATCTAAAATCTTTTTTTAGGCGTATAAAAACGCATTAAACTTAGGGAAAAAACCCACAAACGAAAGACCCCCACCTGCAAAAAACCCACAAAACACACACACACACACACAAACAAAACAAATAAAACAAACAAACAAACAAACAAACAAACGTACACATTTTGGTTAATCAGCTTAGACCCACGTAGATACTTATCATAGATATATAAACTAACTTTCTGGACGCAGGTTGAAGACCAAATTGGCAGATGATAGGTAAGAGGGAGACTGTGTTTCGCCAATATTCCAAGTGGGGAGGATTTGCCTGATTTGAGTCCTGATATGACCTCGTGCGCCGACAGGTGATAAAATGCAGCCACTCAAAAACCACCAAAGAAGGCTATGCATACTTGTACATCTCTCTCTCTCTCCCCTGATCTCTCTCTCTCTATATATATATATATATATGTGTGTGTGTGTGCGTGTGTGAGTGTTTGTGTATGTGAGAACAGATCAGTAAGTCGGTATCCTGATACGTAGATTTTTGCTAAACTTTGATCAGAAATTTTAACTGCATAATGTTTGATCTATTAGACCAATATTCACCATTAAATTATGTGCATTGACAAGAAAAGGAGATTATGTTGAAAAAATAAATATCTGCTGTTCAAAATTGACTCATTTCATACTATCACCTATCAATCAATCTTCTTTCAAATCTGAATATCTTTTCATCTATGGAATCTTACTGAAAGAGATTGTCGTGTGATTGCCTCTGACGACTGGAGTAGTAGTTCGCGTTGAGGTATAAGCCAAGATTACGAATGCTGATTTTGAAAGCTGTCAGTCTCTTCTCACTTATGAATTTGGCGAAACCTGTTCTTTCAAGAAGTGAGTAAATCTGTGAGCTTGTCAAATTTCCAATACCTATATCTATTCAGTTATCTCATCAACTATTTCCAGTTAGTATCAAAAGTATTTTCGGTTTTTTCACTGGCCTTCAATCCGAAGCCTTTTAATGTACCCATCTAAAGACTATCGATGACTCTACAGGTTGAATTCCCGAAACCCAGCAAATTTTGCCGAGTCTTTGCCAAATCAGACTCTATCTCATTCATACAAAAACATTCTAGTTGAGTTCATAGTGCAGCACACTAAACACGTGTTATTTCACAAGAAAATGTAACTAGCGACACCAGTGGCAGGTCTGTGAATTAAGTCTACTCAAACTCGAGCCGCTGCCGAGTATCGGAAATCACTGAATAACTGTTCAATCATTTATCTTCTTCTTCTTCTTCTTCTTCTTCTTCTTCTTCTTATTATTATTATTATTATTATTATTATTATTATTTGGAATCTCACACCAGTTGCCTGGCGGTAACCGCTGGAGTTTGAGTGACAGCAAGTCTCCTCAAGTCTCCAGCCCTCCTCCCCTAGTAATCATAGGTCGCAGTAATTCTGCGATTAACAGTTTCACACCGGTTGCCCAGTGGTTATCGCTGAAGGCTGAGTGACAATAAGTCTCCTCAGGTCTTCAGCTAACGTCTCCTCTCTCTTTCACCTATCATGTCAGGGCTACAATTCGTTGCAGATTATTATTCGCATTCTCACACCAGTTGCCCGGTGGTTACCGCTGGAGGTTCAGTGACAGCAAGTCTCCTCAAGTCTTAAGCCCTCCTTTCCTAGTACTCATAGGCCACAGTAATACTGCAGTTTACAGTTTCACACCGGTTGCCCAGTGGTCATTGCTGAAGGCTGAGTGACAATAAGTCTCCTCAGGTCTTAAGCTCACATCTATTCTCTCCTTTGCCTATCATGCCAGAGCTGCTGTGTACATTTCTGCTTTTATTTCCCTTCCTCTGTTGGGTCACTGTTAACAATTAGAGTTGCAGTCTTTATATTTCTAGCACTTTCCTCAGTATCTGTGCAGTTCCTAGCAGTGCTGTGGTCTGTACAGTCTCAATCCTTCCTTTTATCCCTATCTCCTCCAGTTATTATTATTATTGTTATTATTATTATTATTATTATTATTATTATTATTATTATTATTATTATTATTATTATTGCCATCTGTCGATTCCTGTGGTCTACTTCAGCTACGACTCAATTTTCAGTAAAGAATGAATTACTGTTATAATGAAGTCACTTTGGCTCCCATTCAAGCATAATCACCCTCTACCATTATTTCCCTTGTTAATAACGTTTCGTGGATGATTTTGGAAGTCACCAAGTTTTGGATTGCCGAGTTTTCGAAATTTTACCCGTACAATATTATTAATATCATTATTATACATATATCATTATCGACTCTGGTCTTCAGTAATTTTATTAATTTTACTTCAGATGTTATAATAGTGGATATAAATATTGAGAATCTAGCATTTTCGAGGCATTATTCTAATCTGAGGTGAAAATCCACTGATGTGGCTGACAGAATTCTGAGAGTGGAAGAGAATGAAACAATATCTGACCGTCCTGCCCCCAAACTGGTTTTAAGGTTGGTGACTTGTCTTTTGAAATTAAACCCAGAAGTGGACGATCATTAGTTGTTGATCATGGTGTTTTAAAATCTGGGCAAAAAAACGGGTGTCCGTGACATCATAGAAACTATTAAAAAAAACTCAAATGGCAATGGGCAGGCCATGTTGCGAGAATGAAAGACAACCGATAGACATCATGTCTCACAACATGGATCCCCAGAGATCACATAGGAAACCGAGGCTGACAGAACACAAGATGGAGAGATGAACTAGACAGATTCAGGAAATACTGGCTTCGCGATGCCCATGATAGGGAATTGTGGCGAATCCTCGGGAAGGTCTATGTCCAACGACGGACGTAAAAAGACTGATGATGATGATGATGATGAAAGGATAACCCGACCATCGGTATTTGAAATCTTTCAGAAGAACAAGGATTATCAAGATATGCCATGTAGAGAGTCTTACATAAGCTTCCAAAAACATAGACAGGCTCTAGAGTTGATTAAAAAAGCGAAAGTACATTTGATACAACCCCCAAAACTAACAGGGGACGAAGGTCGTCACAGAAAAAAAGGATTATTTTTCACAACGAATGTTGTTTTTGTGGACTTTTTGTTCTTGCAAAAGGAAAATAATCCTTTTTTTTTCTTATTGGCCGTGTATAAATATTTAAAGCAATATATATATATATATATATATATATATATATATATATATATATATATATATATATATATATGTGTGTGTGTGTGTGTGTATGTATATATATATATATGTGTGTGTGTATGTGCGTATATATATATATATTTATATGTGTGTGTATATATATATATATGTGTGTGTGTGTGTGTGTATGTATATATATATATGTGTGTGTGTGTGTATGTGCGTATATATATATATATTTATATGTGTGTGTATATATATATATATATATATATATATACATATATATATATATATATATACATATATATATATACATATATATATATATATATATATGTATACATATATATATATATATATATATATATATATATATATATATATATATATATATATATATATAAGGCCCAAAACTTGAGTTCGTTTTTCTGCATGAAATCAAAACACATCAATTACGTTGTGTTTGGTGGCTACTTTGTAAAGATACACCATGTAATTTACTTTTGGCTGTTTGGCACCGTAATATTTCTTCTGAATATATGTATACGCTCGCTGTTTATGTAACAAGTGATATCATGGGTAGGATTTATTAAACAAATACGTCAAAACCTTCATTTAATCGAATGATTACATATATAGTGTCACTGCAAATCCCAGAGGCATAAAGAGGAATTCATTGAAACTTATTCTACAATAGAAATACTTCGGAGATTATGTTTGCTGTATGGATTTGAGGTGATATGACAAAATGGTGGTAATTTGACGATTAGAAGGCGAAGATAAATATAAGAGGAAAACAGGTGTTACGTCTCAAAATCTTCTATTATCACGTGGACAGGTTTTATGCATTTCGCTGGTTGCCACCAACTTTTTCCAAAAGACTTGATGCGGTTGCACTGAAACTGTATGCAGTTTACATGTTTGAGAATGAAGAATTAAATGAGGATGCAGGGCTGGGTGCATTTTAATCGTTTTATTATGGAAATGTATTGCACATTTTTCTAATGGAAGTCGTCAGATAGAGATTGAAAAACTGAAATAAGTTTTCAATCGTCTATCTTCGTTGATGCTTTTACGTAAGCGTGATACATAACCAGCTAGCTTGTCAGAATAACTTAAAAACTGGAGAAACCTATGCTAACAGTCTCGGTTGAGGGGTTCTGATGAAAACTGAAGAAAATGGGAGGGAAAAAAGAGGAAAGAAAAGGAAAGAAGGGGAGGAGGAAACAGGAAGGAAGGAAAGAAGGGAGACGGAGGAAAAAGGAAGGAGGGAAGGAGGGATGAGGGAAGGAGGGAGGAGGGAAGGGGGGAAATGAAGGAGGGAAGGAAGAAAAAGGAAGGAGGGAAGGAAAAAAGGAAGGAGGGGGGGAGGAAAAGAGGAAAAAGAGTGAAACTGGGAAAGGTAGGCTGGTTAAAGAACAAAAGAAAGAAAGGCTCGCCATCACAGTCAAACACTGAACAACCACAGCATCAAAATATGGTCAGAATGAATTCTAATTATGACGTCACAGGCGTTTTCCACTCGAAAACATCTAAAATAACATCTAGAAACATTTAGATTATAGAGAATCTAGAAGTTATTGATAAACTTACCAGATAAGGCCCCCCAAAAGATTTTTTCCAAAAATGGAATTAAATTGTTTTAGAAATGGAATACTGATACCAATTTTCAAGTCTCGAGACAAAATGGTATAGCCAGGAGCGCTGGATCACACAAAAACACACACCTATAAAAAACAAAAAAAAACTTTCACCATCTTTGATAGCAACAGTTGTTCAACAGACAAAAAGTAGGAAAGTTAGAAAGAAAGAAGAAAAGAAGAAATATGGAAGGAATCGATGAAGGAAAAGGGATGAAAGAAAGGAAGAGAAATGAAGGAGAATTGAAAAAAAATCGAAGGAAAGAAAGTTTCAAGATATTGCCATTAAAAAGGCTGGCTTAGTTTGATAAAGCTGGACGATTATGTTGCGCCAATATCCAAATGGAGATGAGAATGGCGTAACGGTTACCAGTATGATTAATGGATTAAGCGAACCGAGTTTGAGTTACGACCGAAGATGCTTGCGTTCGATTCGCACAAATGCACTTGGGAAAGGCATTTCCCTTCGGCTATAAGTAAATAGAAAAGGCCATCCTGTCAGTCCCAACCCCGGGTAAAGGAATAGAGTTGGGATTGGGGCTAGCATCTCCATTCCGTAAAACCTACTAACTAATGAGACTGCATCGACATTACCTAATGTGGTATGGTTGCGACCCTATGCTCAACAAGGAATCTACAGAGAGAGGCTATAATCTTCCTACTTGACTTGGAATTCTATATTCGAAATTATAATTTTTCACACCGAACTCTGTCATCGTTGGCATCATTAGGAGATACACCTTCAACTATCAAGTATTAGGTTGTTTGGAAAATAGTGACTGTATAACGAGCTTTTTCACTTGACCAATTTCCCTTACATAGTCTGATATCATTGCAATCACAACATCTAGAATCAGTGACATTCCTTTGACAATTTGGCTGGGTTTTGTTCGCCCAACTTTGGTTGCTCATCTTCAGTTGCAGATGGATGTCCTCAGCCCTCTTGATCTTTGAGACTTAAATTTTTGCTACGAATCTTTAGAAACTACCACTGTGAGATCGTAGGTGGTTCCGTCAACCCATACTTGCTCAATATTGGAAGTTATTTGGTAGACACTCAGGCAAGAGAATAATGCGCAACTCATCTTTCTTTTTTTTTTGTACTCGGTTTAAGGGTCTACACCTTCTACAGTAAACTCGAATATACAGCGAATATTAGTGAAAAGAGCACATTTTAACCATAAAGTGATATATATATATATATATATATATATATATATATATATTGAACAAATTTACAAGGGTGAGTCAATAATTACCCATACTCTTTTTTTTAGATTGGCCTTATTGGGTTCTGCACGAGCATGTGGGATCGTGGATGTGTCAGTTGTCGCAACAGTGAACATTTGTCGTTGATCAGTCAGTTGCCTTTGTGCTACCATAGAGTAAACTTGACCTCTCCTCAATCAATTCGCATGGAGGAATAATAACGAGCAGTTATCCGTTTTTGTGGATTGAGGGTGTACCTGGGGCAGAAATCCATCGAACGCTTTCAGCACAATGTGGGAACCTTGTTTCACCACGGTAGAATGTTTTGCAAAATTAAAAAATGGGCTCGCGTTTTGGAGCAAATACTGATGTCTATTGAGAAAAGGTCTTTTGCTCCAGGGACTCAGCGGTTGAGAAATGTGAAAGCGCAGGGCATACGTGACTGAGGGGCAAACCAAATACATTTTTCTAAGGGCAAACCCATGGAGCGCTGAACCAAGTGAATCTTGAAGCTAAGGGACTATAATGAAAAAAAAAAGTATTTGTAAGTTCTGTACTATTTTGTTTTAAACTATAATACTATAAGGATAGTTATTGACTCAGTCTTGTACTAAAGTAATGTTGTCAAACACAATTTGAAGTTAGTATCTTGAATCAGCCATTATCTTCCGAACAACGTTATAGACAAAGACAAACACTGACAAAGCTTAGCTTTGGCACAAGGAAATATAAGGTAGGAAGATTGTGCTGCACCAATCTTTCAAGGATGGAGAGTCTCTAGACTCTGGATCAGTCATCATTATCATTTAGTTCCTTGACTGGAGGGACCAGAGGGAAAGAGTTGAAGTTCTTTATGCTGATATGTCCGGGGCCTGCACCAAGACTGCTGACTCATGGCCGACCATTCATTCAAGATCAGCTCTTCCGTTGCCCCCGGGTCATCTGTGCCCCCCCCCTCAACTGTGCCCTGGTTTTGCATAGACTGACGTACTGCGTGACGTGACCGAACAATGTCAGCTTCGGTGGCTTCAGTGGCAAGGAGAAGTTACCGTAGACCCAATCATCATTATCATCATCATCATCATCATCAAAAATAACCAGTCCAGCGGTTGTTTGGCTTTCTTGCAAAATGACCAGCCCATTGCCATTTGAGTTTTCTGCAGATGGTGATCATGATAAGGGACTTTTCAGACTGTTCGTAGAAGAAAGGACGCTCGAATAAGAATTTGAGGTCTCGAGGTTTAGTAATTTGAACGGAACTAAGGCACTGTTGCCCTAGGTTGGCTATTTTTCGTTAATATTGAATCACTGGATACTTTCCGGACAGACAATGATCTCAAATATTATTGTGTAAAAAAATCTCGGTTGTTTTGTCGATATTTACTCAGCATGACACTAGCCAAGATAGAAGTATAAAGATTGTGTTGCGCCAGTGTTTCAAATGGGGTAAGGTATGCCTTTTTCACCGATGGAAAAGACCTACCCCATTCAGCTAGGAGTGATACCAAAACATCGACTTGTCTATGAGACGAATCGGCAAAAGAAAAGATCGACTTGTCCACGAGGTAAATTTGTAGACCAAAAGATCGACGTCTACGAGGCAAGCCGACAAACGAAAAGATCGACTTGTCCACGAGGCAAATTGGTAGACTAAGAGATCGACTTGTCTACGAGGCAAGCCGACAAACGAAAAGATCGACTTGTCCACGGGGCAAATTGGTAGACTAAAAGATCGACTGGTCTACGAGGCAAGCCAACAAATGAAAAGATCGACTTGTCCACGAGGTAAATTGATAGACCAAGAGATCGACTTGTCTACGAGGCAAGCCGACAAACGAGAAGATCGACTTGTCCACGAGGCAAATTGGTAGACCAAGAGATCGACTTGTCTACGAGGCAAGCCGACAAACGAAAAGATCGACTTGTCCTCGAGGCAAATTGGTAGACCAAGAGATCGACTTGTCTACGAGGCAAGCCGACAAACGAAAAGATCGACTTGTCCACGAGGCAAGTCGGCAGGCAGGCGTCGTTTTGAAACGTAAACAACTCGTTGGCAATGGATGAGTCAGAAATGTTGGCAAAGAATCGGAAAAGAGAGAGTGGAAGAGATTTGTGGGGGAGGGTAAAAGAGAGAGAAAGAGAGAAAGAGAAAGAGAAATTAGAGAGAAGTACAGAGAGAGGAAGGGAGTGAGAGAGGGAGACGGCAGTTTAGAGAGAAGCTGGGGAGGGAGGGAGGGTTGATGACGTTAATCGAAAACGAGAGAATGGATGTAGTAAGGGAGAAGGGTGCTGAGAGAGAGAGAGAGGTTGGATGGGGACAGAATGAAAAAAAAGATAGAAAGCAAGAAAGAGAGAGAGGGAGAGAGAGAGAGAGAGAGAGGGAGAAAGACTGAGAAAGAAAGTGAAAAGATGGAAAGAAAGAAATTAAAAAGATAGAAAGAAAGAAAAAAAGGAGAAAAGAAAGGGAGTAAGACGAAAGGGGGGGGAGAAAGAAAGAAAAAAGGAATAAAGAAGGAAAGGAAGAAAATGGAAGAAAGAGGGAGAGATAAATAAATAAATAAATAAATAAATAAATAAATACAGAAAGAAAGAAAGAAAGAAAGAAAGAAAGAAAGAAAAGACCCCCAAAATTAAATAGTTCGGATTAGGGGCGCTGTATTGTGAAGGAACAAAGATGTTAGGAGGTTGAATTAGAGAAAGAGAAAAGAAAGAGGAGAAGATCAGGTAAAAAGCAAGAGAATTAGAATTTAACAGAGGGAAAGGAAGAAAGACAAAAAGAAAGAAAGAATCACAGACGTTAAGTTGTACGGACTGGGGGCGGGGGGTCTTCTTGATTGATAAAGAAAGGGAGAAAATAGTAGGCTATAAAAAAAAAGAAAAAGAAGATAGATTGAGTAATAAATAAAGTAATGGAATTAGGAGTATAAAAGAAAGAAAGAAAAAAAGAAAGAAAGAGAGAAAGAAAGAAAAATCAACTATATCATAATGATAGTTTTTCTGATAGTAAATGTGTGCGTATGTGTGTATGTTGCTGTAACACACCAAAAACAGAAAATCGTAGACAGAATTTGGTTAGCACAACACCTTCAGAATGTCTCAACTCGAAGAAAAAAAATGAAATGATAAAGAAAACTTAGCGACTTGTATGATAACAATGAAATTGTATGTTATCGATGTATATAATAATGATAATTTTTTGTGCCTTAATGACATATGTGATAATAATGGAGAAATTTTGTAATTTATAGAATGTATACACAAATTATACAGAAATTTCTGCATTTTAGCGACTTACATAATAGTATTTATTCGAAACTTCCATTTGATCTGTGGACTCCAACTTTATCTTTCGCCTCGATGCAAAATGCAAAACGTCTGACTTTCCTTCTGATTTCGAGGCTTTTTCTTTTTCTGATTTCAAAACCCTTGTTACATCTGTTGCTTTTCTTTCATACCTTCTTTTTTTTCCTTCTTTCTTCTTTTCTGTACGTTCTTTCTTTCTTTCTTTCTGGGCATTCTTTCTTTCTCTTCTCCTTTTCTTTCAGTGCGTTCTTTCTTTCTTTCTTTCTTTGCATCTTTTTCCTTTTTCCTGTCCTTTCTTTGTTTATCTCCTTTTTTTGTGGGTGTTATTTCCTTTTTGCTATTACTCCATTCTTTTTTCTTCCTTTTTTTTCTTTCTTTCCTTATTTTTCTTCACGTTCTTTCTCCCTTTCACCTTTCTTCCTTTTCTTCTGTCCGATCTTTCTTCCTAACCTTTTCTTCCCTCTTTTTCTCTCTTACTTCCTTCTTCTCTTTCTTTCTTTCTTTCTTTAATACTTTATTCTCTTTTTTCTTTTTTCTTCTTTTCTTCCAATCCCTCTTTTTCTTTCTCTCAATCTTTCTTTCTTCCTAATCCTCTTCTTTTTTTCTTCTTCAATGATTGGCTTTCTTTCTCCCTTTCTTTGTTTCTTTGTTTGTTTCTTTTTTTCTTTTCTCCTGCCTATAAAAATTCATAATCTATTTATAAAGATTTTACCCCCTCCCCCCTGGTCCATTGGGGGTCCTGGGTTGGCGTTTTCTAAAAGCTCCCTATCAGCTACGTTACTACCTTTCATTTGACCAAACTTCATCTCTTGGCTTTCATCTTCTTCGTATTTTCGTCTTTTGCTTTTTGGCAAAAACGTCTCTGTGATTTTCATTCTTTCTCTCGTAGTACTTCATTCGTTATTCATTCATCTAATCATTAATTCAGTCATTTGGTCGTTCATTCACGCATTCATTCATTCAGATTTTCATTCGTTTGGAAATCCATTCAGTCATCCAGTCAGTAATTAAGTACTTCATTCATTCATTCAAGGCAAAATAGGGCAAAATACGAGAGTAGTCCGCCAAGTATCCAGACGTTTAATATTTACAATAAAATAGCCCACCTCTGGCAATGGCCCCTCAGTACCTTTCAAACTACTCCACTTGGGACCTTACGCACTTTTCCCGGAGTCACTTGAAATCCCCAAAAGTGTCCTCTCTCGAGATCGCTATCAGCTGCTTCAGGGTTTATATTGTGTCAATTTCCAAGGTTTAGAAAGCTTGCCTACCTTGAAAATCAGCATGTGAAATTCTGGTATTAATTGAATTTAGCTTAGTTTTGAGCCAGGCCAAATGAGGTGAAATCAGAGGTAGGAAAATTGTTTTGCGAAATCCAGTTGAGAGGCGTCAGTCTTGAAAACCAGCATGAAAATCTTGGCCTGAGGCTTGAACACCGAACACTGGCGCTGGGTGCGAATGCGAAACACAGCACAAAATTATGCTATAGATTAAGGGTAAAAAAAGGAGTTTAACTGAATCAATGAAAAGTTGATTCTCTCTTTTCCACTCATTCACTCTCATTCACACACACACGCACTCTCCCCCTCTCTCTGTGTGTATAAGAGAGAAAGATAGTGAGAAAGACAAAGAGAGAAAGGCAAAGAAAGAAAGGCAAAGAGAGAAAGACAGAAAGAGAGAGGGGAAAGCCAAGAGAGAAAGGCAGAGAGAGAAAGGCAGAGAGAGAGAGAGAGAGAGAGAGGCAGAAAGAGAAAGACAAAGAGAGAAAGGCAAAGAAAGAAAGGCAAAGAGAGAAAGGCAAAGAGAGAAAGGCAGAGAGAGAAAGACGGAAAAGAAAGCCAGGCAGATAAAGATAAAGAAAGAAAAGCAAAGAGAGAAAGACAAAGAGAGAAAGACAAAGAAAGAAAGGGAGAGAGAGAAAGACAAAGGAAGAAAAGCAAAGAGAGAAAGACAAGGAAAGAAAGGTAAAGAAAAAGGCAGAGAGAGAAAAGCAGAGAGAGAAAGACAAAGATAGAAAGACAAAGAGAGAAAGGCAAAGATAGAAAGACAGAAAGAGAGAGGGGAAAGCCAAAAGAGAAAGGCAGAGAGAGAAAGGCAGAGAGAGAAAGACAAAGAGAGAAAGGCAGAGAGAGAGAGAGAGAAAGGCAGAGAGAGAAAGGCAGAAAGAGAAAGACAAAGAGAGAGAGCCAAAGAGAGAAAGGCAGAAAGAGAAAGGTAAAGAGAGAAAAGCATAGATAGAAAGCCAAAGAGAGAAAGAGAGACCAAAATGAATACATATGGATTACAATACTTTGCTTCACTAATACTTTGCGAAACATAACTGGTATAGATTCGTTCAATTGTCTCACGCTAATTTGTACCCATACACATTTATCTACCGCCCATTTGTCCCTGCTCATTTGTTGCCAATGTTTTGTCTCACGTCCATTCGTCAACTTACTGTATAATTAACCCGTTCGAATTATTCTATCCATGTGGAGTAATAACTCAACCACCTCGTCTTTCGAGTGTTGGTCATTTGATGACACTAGGGGCCTTTAGTTCAAATCAACGTCGTTCAAAATTATCACTTGCATCTATTAAAGATTTTCATAACAAGTGTATTTTTGTTTATTGATTTGGACCAGATGAATGAAAAATAATGCGTCATTTTCTGCATATCTTTCTATTTCAATTCAATTGCAAAAAAATGATTGGTTTAGTTTATGGAGAAAGCGCAGTGAATGATCGAACGTGTCTAAAGGAGTTTGTGAAGTTTCAAGATGCGCCTCAGTCGGGTAGAGCAGCTGAGATTGCAGTCAAACCAAGACATTACTTGAAATAACCAACGATGTATGACATTGGAGATAACTATTAAGTTCAAAATATCCAAATCAAGCGTACAAAACCATTTTTTACTAGGTAGATTATGTTATTCGCTTTGATGTGTAGCTTCAATACATGCTTAAAACCATACTATACCATATTTCTGAGTTCAATTCGCTACAAACGTAATAAAAGGTTTCCGTTTTTTAAACAAAACGTGACGATGAAAAGTGGATACTTTACAGCAACTTGGAACGCAAATGAACCACTATCATCCCGACCAAAAGCAGGTCATCATTCATAGAAGGTGATGGTGCGATTGGAAGGGGATCCCATCAGAGGACCAAAAGATTGCTTTGAACAAGAACTGCTCCAAATAAGATTAATTGAAGGCAGCGCTTTATACCAGGAGATGTGGCGAAACATACCATCAGGATTACGCTAGACCGCATGTTTCCTTAGTGATCAAAAAGAAATTGTTACAGCTTGGCTGAGAAATATTCACTCATTCATTGTTCATTCATTGTGATTTTTGAAAACCATTGATTCCGATTTGTACAGAATTCACTAAAAGACAAAAGTTTTCATTTCCCTTGAAGACTATGGAAGGCACTAAGCGTGGTTCGTTGCTGAGAAAGATAAACATTCCGAGGAGGATAGAATTTTGAAGTCGCTTGAAAGATGACAAGTCTGGTTGGTCACTCAATAGAAATCTTTTGTTAGCATGCCTTACTGGTGTGATCAATTAAAAGAAAATGGAAAAGGAAGTGATCAATGAATAGGTTACTTCTTTTATCTTTCGTTGAGCAGTGAATTCTGAAAAAAAAGAAAAGAAAGCAAGCAAACGGACACAAAGAAAGGGATCAATTTAGCAAAAACTCTCATTGCAAATTGAACCCTCCTCTAAAAAGTATTTTCTAGACAGTAAGTTTCTAACTTTTCAGCACTTCAAGTCAATCGGTGTGGCCTGAACGGATGATACATGCCAGCCAGCCAGCCAGCCAGCCAGCCAGCCCGACAGACAGACAGACAGATAGACAGACAAACGTAAAAACTGAAAGAAACCTACGTCAGTTTTGGTTCATGGTTTCTGACTATGAAACACAAATTCAATGAAGTTAGAGTCGAAAACAAATAAAAATAATTTTTGCTTAGCCAATATCTATGAAGTTGATTAAAAGAAGACCCTATATTTCAAATATACTAGTATACATATCTATCTATCTATCTATCTATCTATCTATCTATCTATATATATATATATATATATATATATATTGGGCTGAGCACTCTTAGGTAGGTCACACATCTGCAAAAAGCAATTATGCAACACTCTTCTAACTCTTGAATTGAGTACTCTGGTAGATGGTGATTTATGACGTATGCGTAAAAAAAACAAAACAAATCGCCTAATTCGGTCCTACTCTCCATCCATTTTCAGCGTGGAGGATGGATAGAATACTGGACTCTTGGTCGGTAATAAAGGTTTCAACCCCACCTACGGCACACCTGTCTGTAGATGGCCAAAATTTCCACGACAAAATGATATCAGTAATGACAACGTGGAAAGACACTTGAATGGATTGTGAAGATTAACAATTTTTTTCATGAACATTATATGATATTGATTAGACGGAATTTATGACGCCCACAAACTGGAGCCTGCATAAAGGTGACTATGAGATTAATGACCTTCCCTGCATGTCAACACATTAGTACAAATGATTTCATATAAGCATCTTTTACCTTCGCACTTCTATTAATTCTAGTTTCCTTGGCAAAACGTGTAAGTGATATGAATTGTTCATTTTCACAATTTAAGTCTTTTGCCACATTGTCATTACTAGTATATATATATATATATATATATATATATATATATATATATATTGCCGGTTGCTGATAAGTGCAGTTTGCATGAAATGTTAACATTCACCGGGTATATTTACTGTGTTGAATTTTGAGCACCGTGATTAAACATCTACAACGCACAAAATCTGTTTTCTATTTGTTTTATTTTTGTATTTGTACAAACTGAAAATATATTACGAAGTATATATATATATATATATATATATATATATATATATATATATATATATATATATATATATATAAGATTCTTACCCAAACATTGAGGAGCTTGAAGCAAGAAATTGCTTCCTCAAAGAAAGATAGAATTGAGAGAAAATGAGTTTCTTAATTTCATGGTGGTGTGATTTCGAGAAATGCGTGGAATGTCCGATGAGACACGGGAAACGCTAGTTAACTTTACATACGGACAGATTAATCAACCCGTTCAAATTCCACGAACTTTTTAGTTGCACCATGTATACGTAGGTACATCAATAAGTACATAGCTCAATGATGTGGAAACCATTCATTTTACACAACAAATTTATATCTTTTAACAGAAACTCCTTTTTTATCAATTCAGTTAAACTTTTATCATTCACTTTGCTTCCCCTTTATTCACATAAATTAATCATTATTCATTGAACACATTCAGGGTGCGTGTGTGAGATCTCGCTTGTTGAATCAGGTATCAGGTTTCGCGGGTCAGTCTCGAGCAAGAACCCGAAATAGCTAGTGTAAGACAATTGGGGAGATTTTCGGATTTCATCAAAAACGGCTTCATAAATATTCTTGTTGAAAATATGAATATCTAACAATCCCAAAACATGTTTTAATGAAGATTTTTTTTCTGAGGCTGCATCGCTAAAAATAGTGTTTACTAGTATATGTACTTTCCACGACAAGTTTCCACAAGTACGTCTGGAACAAAATGTTCCATATCTTCGCAATCACATAAACTCTCAAGATGGGGTAAGTACCAAAAAAAAAAGAAGCATTAGAAGTGCAAAATATGACCCCAGCCTCATCTAAAATCACCCTAAATGGTATTTGACGTGCAGGGTCACAATGTGTGTGTGTGTGTGTGTGTGTGTGTGTGTGTGTGTGTGTGTGTGTGTGTAGGTGCGTGCAATGGTTAACGACACGGAAGATGGAATCGGCGATCCGAGTTCGAGATCAAATTAACTCTGGTGTTTAGTTCGCATTAGAGCATTTGGAAAAGGCATGAATCCATAACTCTGAGTTCTGTCACAGCACCAGATACTTGCATACCACGACGGTGGGAGGTGAAGAGGTTAGGTGAATAAGCACTTAGACAAATCCTGCCCAGAACAGCCATGGTCAACCTTGTAAAAAGTCAGTGAAACATGGAACCTAGCCATACAAAGTGAACGAGAGAGAATCATGCTCAACATAATTTGGAGATATCACAAGACAGCATGTTATATTGGAGATAAAATCATGTCAGAGAAAACATATATGGCAAGGGGTAGGCTATGTTGTAAGAATTTCAAACGATTGCCTGACATCACGACTCACAATGTGGATCCCCAGAGATCAAATGCAAGATTGTGGCCGGCAAAAATAAGATGACGTGACGATTTAGACAAGTTCAGAAAATATTGGCACCGCGACGCTCACGATGGGAGATCTGGTGAAACTTTGGGAAGGTCTATGTCGAACGACGGACGACAGAAGGCTGATGATAAAACCTTCAAAAATCTTCCAACCCCTACTGGCGCAACTCAATCTTCCCTTTCCGAATAAATAACATTGTGTTAAGCTTAAAGAAGAATCATTTCAAATGCTGATTATCAAGATTTGTCAGGCCTTCCGTACTTGGAAGTTTGATGCAACATAATCTCATTAAATGCAAAGTAACGATTAGTGAATATCAGGATTTCAAATGCCGACTTCCAAATTAGACAGAGCTTTCCTTCTTGGAATATCGATGCAACACAATCTTCCTTCCCATTATATTTTCTTCTACTTGGCCTTTTGCCATACTATGCTAATTTTTTTTTTTGTCTTTTAATGTAGGCGTGTCCCGTTATGACAGTGGGGGGAATGAAAAAATTTTTTTTAAATTCCGTTTATTGACTACTGAAATGTTTTTGTCTTATTCAAATCATTTTTATAGTCGGTTCGCTTTTCTCAGTGGGGGGGGGGGGGCTGTTGCGTCACCCCTGTCATCAAATGGGATGAAGTGAGATAGTGCTCAGATCGAAAAATCGGACTTACAGGTTCCAAGCAAAATTCTGTTTTTATTTACAGTCTTCCGAGTAGGTTGTACTGTATTAAGTTGGTGCAAAAATAAGCTAAACCAGTACATCTCAGCTAAGGATAAAAGCTATTCATCAAAATAAGAACCTTCAGAATCTTCACATTTTGCCAACTAGAAACAAGTCCATTCATTTTTAGGATTCAAAAAATTCTAGGGCCCCGGCACCAATGAATTCTTCGAAGGTGTTTTAAGCTGCTACTTGATTTTAGAAGACCCTTTCTCGAAGGGACTGGTCGAAGTGCTGAAAAAAGTGGTAGTCAGTTGGAGAGAGGTCTAGTGACTAAGCTGTAATTCACATGGCACGCGCTCGGGCGTTGTCATGGGGAAGAATGGGTCCTTTCTGAAACGATCAATATTGGACGTAAACGCTGCAGTTTTTGGTGCAGTTTGACGATTTCTTGGCAATACATCTTTGTTGTGATGGTTTCACCAGAATTCAAGATGGTGTAGGAGATGATTTCATTTGTCGACCACCAGACAGCAACCATAATCGTCTTTTGATGCAGATTTGGTTCGGGGAAAGTGTCTTAGTGCTTCACCTCTGTCCAGCCCCTGCGAGGAGAACCGTCGATTTTTGCAAGGAACCCATTTCTCGTTTTTGTTTTCGTTTTTTTTTACGCAAAAGAAGCGCAGAGCTTACTTGGTAACGGCGAATTATTTGGTTCGAATGTCGAACAACTATCGAGTGGTCAATGTTTAGTTCCTCTGCAACCCTTCGAGTTGATATGGCGAACAGTTTCCGCCGATTTACGTACCATTTCGAAGTCACACGATAATGTTCGAATTGGCCTTTTTCTTTCTTTGACTTGACAGTTTCAAATAAACTAGGATAGATAGTGAAAAACGATCAGTTTAATGACCAGAACAAAAGCCCGTTTTTAAATGGTATTTTCCATGAACAGAGTAGAGTAATAGTTTATTCTAAAAAGCCAAAATTTAAAAAAGCAAAAACAGCAGTTATTTTTGCTCTAACTTAATAGGTAAAAATGCTGGGGTTCACCTACTGCCCGCCTTATATCGCCAGCCACGCTATAACGGACCGCGTTATATCAGGAGACGCCTGCATCATAAAATCTCCGGAACTCTCTCTTCCTCTCTTTCATTATTTTATCTCTCATCATCGGTGTGGATTCTTTCCCATCAAATGTTGCCCGTGGGTGATTCCATTCACCACACCCTCCTCCACCCTCGCACTCCCATCCCCCTCCCTTCCCGATATCCCACAGAGCAGACTGATTACTTGTGATAGTACAGTACAGGGTTGCCAGATAGTTAGTGACGTTTCTGGCCGTAAGAAAACTCACTAAAAATGGCCAAATGCCAATTTTTTTTTGTAAACGCTATTATTTTATTATTCACTTAAACAGGACGAAATGTTTCAAGTCTTTATTTTTTCAATACTATCCTTTACCCACATCTTCATTTTCCAGTTTGTTTAAATTTTTTCTTATTGCAACAGGAAAATTAAGATGAAGCTTACTAGAAGAATAAAAATGAATGTTGATGATTGTTTATAAATAATTGCAATACTGTATAACAAAACGAAAAAAAAATTATTAAAAAACATTTCAAAGTCAAAATGGCCAAAAATGTAGATATGCCCAGACCAAAACGTTCGTGTCCAAATTCTTTTGAAAAAAGGCCAGACCTGCCAAACTTAGCCCCCGAATGGCCATAATGGCAAGCCAGGTATAATAGTAGTAGTAATAGGGCTTATGATTCGACAGCCCAAAAGAGAGAAGGAGTTTCTTACACGGCAAAAGCGCAGCTACTGACACCGTCTCTGTAGAAAGAGGAAGGAATTTTTTTTTTTATCAAAGAATTCCGTAAAACCAGGAGAACCTGTGGTGAAATTCTTTAGTGCAAAATAACCATTTCCGAAGAAGATCTCAATTTGTTCTCATGTTTTAATAACACTGAAAAATAAAGAGGCTGATCCGGGGTGTGGGGGTGGGATCCGAATAGGAAAACCTTTTCGAGGGGGGGGGGATTCGAATGGGGGAAAAATATCAACACATCAACGTTTTAAGGTTAATTTATGATAGCTTGGGCTTTTTCTCATTTATTTTATTTATAAAATTTCTTTATTTAGATATTTTTTTCAAATGTCCGAAGTGGGAGAGTCCGGGCTTCTTTCTTTACCACCTACAGAGTCCGCGCCAGAATATAACAAACAAACAAAAAAAAAACGAATGCATTTATAGGTTACCCCGCAATCTGGAAGTAGAGCGTCCCTATGATAGCCTTCCGTGACATGAAAAGGCGTAGAGTGAAGAAACAATTACCATTAGTTTATAAGGAATTTTTAAAAAATTCTCAAACCCCAGAAAATGTTATCGGAGGTTGAATTGTTAGTGGTTGGGGTGGTGATGAGTACAGGAGACTGGGTTGTAAGAGAGAAAGAGGGAATGGGTGTGCACTGCCTCTGTTACGACCTACTGCAACTCAGGCACTTCGTAAAAGCGAAAAAGAGGCGTAAAGCGAACCTTTGAAATGCGGAGGATATCTGTGTTTACATTTTCGATGTACTGATTACAGATCGACGGAACAGAAATATCATTCCTTAATAGGTGTATGTATTCACCCGTGTCTGTCTGTCAGTTTGTCCATCTATCTATAATCCCCCGTCTGTCTGTCTGTCTGTTTGTACGACTGTCTGTCTGTCTGTTTGTTCATCTATCTATACCCCCGTCTGTCTGTCGGTTTATACGACTGTCTGTCTGCATATCCGTACATCCGCCTATTCACCCATCTCTCTGTCTGTCCGTTTTCCTGTTCGTCTTTCTGACTGACTATCTTTCCACACAATATCTCCATAAGTTCTCAGTGAATTTTAATAGAACTTTCTGGACGGGAAGACCAAGGGGTAAAAAGAATTAATTAGATTTTGGGGGCGGATCTAAGATTTTTCTACGATTGAGAGATATTTTTCCATTTTCATTTCCAACATCTATGCATTCACGCATGTAAGTCCACTCAATATCTCATCCTAAAGTTTTTGATGAATTCGAATGACATTTTCTGGAAGGGTGAGCCATAGGCTGAGGGAGAATAAATCAAATTTTGAAGTAGACCCGGGAATATCTTATACTTACCCCCCCCTGCATCGTAACTAAAAATAAAAAGATCTTCATTTATTTCTCAGTGACAATTCTGTTGGCAGAGGTATGTGCTATCCGAGTGTTTTCTCGTTTGAAACAAGTAGCAGTTAAAAGGCAGTATTACTAGGGAAAACTATTCCTTTTCTTCCGTCTTCTGTTACTTAAACCAGTGGTTCTCAACCTTTTTTCCGAATCAAGACACCCTTAATTTATACGGATTTTTATCACGTAGCACCAAGACAGAAAATATTGAACAATTGAATTTGCGTGCATGTGGTTTAGTTAAAAAAAATAATGAATCCTGAAATTTAAATCGTCATGTCGACAGTTTTAAGAACGGCAGAAATTTCTTGTCAAGATCAGATTTGAATAGGTTAACAGTTCTCGTGAGGAATGAAATGAGCCGAAGAAAGAGAAAGATCTGTTATCTTAATAAGAGGGAGGAATGATAAAAGAGAGGGAGAAGAAGAAATTATTTCTCTTTTACGTTGTATTATTCTTTTTTTTAAAGCAATTCTCGAGATGAAAATAGAATAACAGAAAGAGGAAGAAGAAAAGACGAAACAGTGTTTATAACTAGTGTATACATTTAACACATACACACACACGAATATATATATATATATATATATATATATATATATATATACACACACACACACACACACACACACACATATATATATATATATATATATATATATAGGGAGAGAGAGGAAGAGAAAGGGAGAGAAAGGAAAAGGATGAGATTTATCCGACAAAATAGTGAATTTGAAAGAATGGAAAACACGAAAGTTTTGAAACCAAATTGAATTTATTTCCAAACTTATTTGTTTCGGACGTTCTAACAGGGATCAACTCAAAACATCAATTGGTAACAAATACTTGAAAAAATATTAATATATGTTATCACAAAAAGAAATGCTGAGAAATCTTGACAGATTGTAAATACAACGTCGCAGGTTTGGAACAGAATTCGTTCTTTTTCCTGTTATCACAGCTACCGCCGATCGTTGCGACTTGACAGAGGATATTCATTTTTTACTCGGTCTCTGTTGGCTAATTTTATTTTTCATCGATAGCCTGGAATATCCCGCAGCGCCCTAGGGAGTTGTCCACGGCACCACAGGAAGCTGCAGAGCATACTCTTTTTTGCCACGTTTTCCAGAGGAACGAGGGAAAAGGGGTATATCCGGAATATATCTTAGCAGCAACCCTGTTACACGATAGACATCCCAAGCGTCAATTATTGTATAAGCAAATAGCGACCAGTGTGTGATCCAGATTTCAGATGGGGCATTTAACCGCTGACGGCGATGCATGACCTGAGCCCGCGGTTATTGACCCTGGAGTGAGCACCAGAGGATGATAATACAGTCTTTTTATTTGGGAAAATTACGTTGGAGTTACATAAAACAATAGTTCTACACCATTATCGTTTATTTACAATAAGTTCCCAACTTTCGAACTCCCTCACCCTAGTTGAGAAAGTCTGATTCGTGAGTGTGTGAGTGGGCTTTGAAGGGAGGGTGCAAATGCCCCGTCTCTCAATCTGACGCCGATGCTCGCACAGCTCCCCTAGGCTTAAAAAAAAGGCTAATATCTGGTTAGGTAGAGAAATACATCCCTCGTCTTCCGCTTTAACGTTTTTTTAATGCGAGACTCTGATACTCTATCTTTTATATTCTGAGAGACTGTGGCTTTCAAAAAAGTAGGCAATTGTTACTTTATCCGCGTTAAATTCAGAATATTTCCGTATTAGATTTCGCTTCATTATCTTCGTCTGGGGACTTCAGAACGGTATTCTTTCTTCATAATTTTGAAATTTTTCTGATCATAGTTTAAAAACAAAAACAAATTTCTTAAAAAAGACCTCACCAATGAATTTATTCAAAGAAAAAAAACCTTTTCAAATGAAAGCAGAAAACCTGATCATTGGAGACTGTACTTTTATTGAATTCAATTGCAATGGGTGCAAGTTAGGGTTAGTGTTCAAGTTAGGGTTAGGGTTTAGCGTTAATGTTCAGGGCTAATATTAAGGGTAAGCCTCAAGCTAATATGAAAATTTGCGAACAAATGAAAGCAACTAGTCATCCTCGTGATGATAGTTTATTCCGTGTTTTGGATTTAACGCGGAAAAGGTAACAATGACGAGAAAGCATATAATGCTATCCTTATTAATCACTGAATCGGGCTAATATCTTCATCTTGGTTGTTATAGTCATGACGTTTCGATCGCTGTAACCTCCAGGTGTCTGTCGTAGTTGGTACCTGAATTTTTAAACTGAACCCTAATTAAATTAATCAGTGTATATTAATAATAATTCCTCGTCTCTGGAATTCAGACA
>OY735237.1:3936821-3953906 GCA_963457665.1 Thysanoteuthis rhombus
AAAGAACGTTTCCCTCCATTTTAGACTCCTAAAAGGGGAGAAAAAGTTCCCCCTCACTAAAAGTATGATATTCCCCTTCATTTTTGACCCATTAAAAGGGAAAAAAAAGTTTCCCTTGACTTTTACCCCTATGTTTCTACATCGCGACAAACAGACTGACAGACGATGACACATCTCATTTATATGTATAGATATTAGGTGAATTTGAACAGTGCACAGAAATCCAAAACTGTACAGACTTCTGCCGTTACCTTTGTGAGCAGTAGCGTTAATGAGATCGTTGTATATACGTCTAAGGAGACTAATTTTTAGGAGATGATAAATACAGAGAAGGAAATCTACTTTTAGGGTCTAATTCCGTGAACTTTTAGATAGCCTCCTTGTATTTGACTCATTCGACTTTCACACCGGTAGCAACTGGTGGCTTTCAGTGGAGATCAAGTGACAGCAAGTCTTCCCAATACTCGAGCACTTTTCGCGGTATTTTGACTGATTTCAGTTGTGCTATTGTCTGGAGAGTCTCAATTACTTGTCGGTTCTTCCAGTCATTTTGGTAGGCTCTTTGGGAACGTTCCAAGCACTCGCAGAACAATTCGAATGGGGAGAGAGATAAGAAAGGAGAGAGGGACAGACGGACAGACAGAGAGAAGAAACCACTCCCAGATACGACCCAAATGCAAATATTACAACTCAAGTGTATCACAGTTTTCAGAAAAAAAACTCGTGTGTATATATATATATGTTGGAGAGAGAGAGAGAGAGAGAGAGAGAGAGAGAGAGAGAGGGAGAGAGAGAGAGAATGGGGATGATTATGAGAGAGAGAGAGAGATGGCGATTATGAGAGAGAGAGAGAGAGAGACGGAGAGGGAGAGAGAGGGGAATTACGTAAATAGATGAAGTGAGAGAAAGAAAAGATCGGAATATATACATAGGTCTCGTCTCTCCATGTACACGCGCTTGCTCACACTGATACACAAACATGTATATATGTACACACACTTATATATATATATATATATATATATGAGTGTGTGTGTATATGTGGAGACACAGACAGTGACAGAGAGACGCAAACAGATAAGAAACAAAGTGTATCACAGAAAGACCTCAAGTTGAGAGACGGAGACAGCGGAGAGTGAAGGAGAGAAAGAGAAATATGCTATTATGTCTCTCTCTCTCTCTCTCTCCATCGATAGATAGATCGATAGATCGAGAGAGAGAGAGAATGATACATATAAGCCCCATTTCTACACACACACACACACACACACACACACACACACACACACACACACATATATATATATATATATATATATATATATCTTTGAAGGTGGCCGAGGGCCGAAACTGGTTGGGATATAGAAATTAAATCATTTTTACATCTACTCAATTTGTGTTCTTCACATGTTTTTACATACTTATATACATACATACATTCACACACACACACACACACACACACACACACACACACACACACACACACACATATACATATACACAAACACACATATTTACATATATACACGTATATATATATATACACAAACACATATATTTACATATATATATATATATATATATATATATATATATATATATATATATATATATACAAACGTATACACATGTGAAGAGAAAGAGAGAGAGAGGGTTGAGAGAAGAGAGCACTCTCCCGACCCCCCCCCCCAACCCAAATATTGCTACTCAAGTGTATCACAAAGATTTCCAAGCAGACGAACGGACTGACCGCAGCCAGCAGGGAGGTACAACGAAAGTCTTCTTCTCCCCTCTGCCCTCTCCGTTGGCTACTTACACACTGTCTATATACCCTCATCACCCCAAGCGACGCACCATTTACCAACCACCCAAAATGTTAGCGTCTTATATGGTTTTGGAAGCAGACGTTGGGGCGTCTTTGATGTGGGTTGAGCCTTACCAAAGGCCGGTGTATGAAGGTCAAAAGATAGCTAGACGGGGCGGGCCCGAGGGGAGGGGAATCCTGCCGATGGGATGAAGGGGATATTCATATGTTGAACAGATGCCTCGGCTTCTTACACAGAACCATTTACCGAAGCAGAAAAGGTAGATGGGGGGCGGGTAGGGGGCAGACGGGAAGGAATACAATGATGAACAACAAATAAAACCGGTAAGTAAGGGAAGTAAGTATTTTTTTAATTACATACTCCCGGAATGCACAGAGTTTGAAACGGACATCGGTGTGTGACTACATACGGATGTAGGCAGGCGTATACACGCACAAACACACACATGTTTTTACCTACACAAATACATACAAACATTCCGTAACCCATAACTCACGTGTTTCCAGAAGTTCTAAGATGTGGCGTTTCCATCACTCCATATTTTGGTTCGGCTATCGTCTTCATCTTCATATATACTGTTTTTACTAGTGTACGACGCAAGAAATTTAATATATAAAAAAGATCAGGTTCAAAATTGGGGGTTAGCATTATACTAAAGTAACGGTATTCAAACTGTGTTCTGCAGAACCCCAGGGTCCGGCGCGATCTTTTTAGGGGTTCTGTGAAACAAAGCGACATTTTTGCAGTATATTTAATAATTCTTCATTACATAAACGATTCTTTCATGGTATTTATGTGTTCTTATTTCATTTCTTTGACACGAACAGAACTTTTTTGTATAAGAAAAAAAATAGAAAGCATTTTGCCTTTTTATTTGAAGATATTTTTGTTATTTACATGACACGGATGCTGTTGACGGTCGTTCATGTATCTTTTTTCTCGATAAGCCTTGTTCTTTTCAGTTCATTTAACTGTGTGTTTACTATTTGGGTTTATAAACATACGTATAATCTCATAAACAAGGCCAAATTTCAATAGTCACACATATATGTAAATATATATTTGTAGAAGGGAAAGCTGTTTTCGGAAGGGGATCTCAAGAAAATTCAATGATTGAAAAGGGTTCTCCAAGTAATTAAAGTGGTGAAGATCACTGTACCAGAACAGTGGTCTCGAAATTTGGAAAGCCCTTGGAGCACTTTTGTAGAAGATATATTTTGTTAAACCCCTATTTTCCAGCATTTAGTCTATAGCTTGTTATTGATAAACAATAATGATGAGTGACTTAACCTTTAGAAATAATTCCTTTTATATAGATTGTATTTATTTGAATCCTAATATACAGTAGAGGTCTGCATAAAATAGTTATATTTTTTAATGGCTATTCGATGGATGACGTTGTTTATAGCAATAAAACTTACAATGTCTGTTTCAATACTTGAAATGTTGATTCTCAAGTCTTGTTCAACATTCAGTCAGTTTCGTTGTACATTTTTTTATGTAAAGCAACCCGGAGAAAAGCCCTCTCTCAAAGGTAAGTTGTACAAAATGGATTTCAAAAAGGCTTCTGATATTTCTTATTAAGCATTCCTCATCTATATCCAAAAATTAGGGAGACTATTTTGTCTGAAAACGTTTTTCAAGGAACCATCATACGATAGCTCTGTCAATCTATCCAGTTTGGAATCAAATACTCAAATCGCCGATTTCAGGTTTCTGCGATTGAATGCATCCTTAATTCAGTTTTTATCATATCCTGGTTGAGGGAGGTAATATTTGAAAGCTTCTTTTAAACTTTTTCCAATGTCCGATAAAAAATATGATTATTTTTCAAGGTATTTTTACTCCTGGCCTTTGTATGAAATCAAGTTGAAAATGAATCAAAAAGACTTTTTTAAGTTGATTCTACCACAATTCTAATTTATTTTTATTATGGCTTCCACTTAATCTTCAACTTTAAAAATGTCTGCAGCAGTTACTAGCAAACTCATTTCATTTCAGAAACAAAAAAATATCAGTTAAATATGCAAAGTCATCCCAGCAGTTTTTCAAAGTGTCATTTTTTGATCAATTAAAAATACTCATCACGAAGTTCGAAACTGCGATCGAAAACCTTTTTCACAACACAACCAGCGATCTTCAATAAGTTGAAGTAATCGGCTCCCCACTTAGTTAAATAAAATTTGAAAAATTCGCTTATTTAGTTGAGAAGCCTTAACAGAAATTCACTATAGATATGACTTCATTGAATGTTGCTTTTTGATAGAAATTCACTATAGATATGACTTCATTGAATGTTGCTTTTTAATAGAAATTCACTATAGATATGACTTCATTGAATGTTGCTTTTTAATAGAAATTCACTATAGATATGACTTCATTGAATGTTGCTTTTTAATAGAAATTCACTATAGATATGACTTCATTGAATGTTGCTTTTTAATAGAAATTCACTATAGATATGACTTCATTGAATGTTGCTTTTTAATAGAAATTCACTATAGATATGACTTCATTGAATGTTGCTTTTTAATAGAAATTCACTATAGATATGACTTCATTGAATGTTGCTTTTTAATAGAAATTCACTATAGATATGACTTCATTGAATGTTGCTTTTTAATAGAAATTCACTATAGATATGACTTCGTTGAATGCTATTTTTTAAATAGAAATTCTCTATTTATATGATTTTATCAAATGTTTTTGATAGAAATTCACGATAGATATGACTTTATCAAATTTTTTTTAATGGAAATTCACTTTTGATATGAAATAGAAATTCGCTACAGATATGACTTCATTGAATGCTATTTTTCAATAGAAATTCACTATAGATATGACTTCATTAATTGTTTTTTAATAGAAATTCACTGTACATATGACTCCATCAATTGTTTTTTTTTTCTAGTAGAAATTCACTATAGATATGATTAAATCAAATGTTGTTTTTAATAGAAATTCACAATAGATATGACGTCATTAATGGTTTTTTTAATAGAAATTCACTCTAGATATGACGTCACCAAATGTTTTTTTAATGGAAATTCACGATAGATATGAAATAGAAATTCACTATAGATATGACTTCATCAAATTTTAAAAAAAAATGGAAATTCACTATAGATATGAAATAGAAATTCACTATATATATGACTTCATGAAATGTTGTTTTTAAATCCGTTGGAATTTTCCTGGCAGTGATTCACGTTGGATGTAGCGGTGTGTCCTAATTGCGTCTGGTGTTTTCCTTTTTTAAATAAAACTTCCGCTCACTGTTCCATTGATAGTTTGAGCGCCATCAGTTCTAACACCAACGCATTTTGACCAGCTTACTTAATTTATTTTCATAAATTTGTTCAAACGAGTGAAAATTGCTTGCACCTTTGTGCGAGTTTGAGGCGATTCACAAAATAAATTCACCGTTACATTCGTATCGAATGAAAGCAAATAAATCAAGCATTGTTTGAGATATCTGTGCTTTCACCAACATAACAACTCTTTCGTATGGATTCGATCAGTTGATTTATAACACAGTTGGACAATTTAGCAATTCGATCTCTTATTTATCCAAAAACAATTGACGATTTTCTTTCTATATTATGGTAACAGATCAACAAACATGAAGCTCCGAGGTTTTCAGATCAGGGCTGCAAATTTAGATGTGTTTTTTTTTCGAAATTGGCGTTCACAATATTTTGAAGTTTTTAATTTTTCTTTTATGCCAATTGAGATGGGTTTTTTTTGTTTTTTTTTCTTTCAAAATTTTCGAATTTAAGATTGACTTCCAGAATCGAAATATAAAAAAATCAAATCTAAATTGGCAACCCTGTTTCAGATGTACCTAAGCTCCTGAAAGGAAAAAACTCAAGTCAATTTTTCATTGACGGCTGAAATATTTTTGTCTGATTCAATTCATCTTTATTGTCGGTTCGTTACGTAAGTAATCTGCTTCTTGAAGTGGACGATGCCGGAGTTGTTACCTCTGTCATAAAATGGGCTTACGGTGTATCGTGAAAAACCCTCTCAGTCCAAAATAGCGGGTTTACATAGATAAATTGTTGAGCAAATGATAATGAGCGAAAGCAAGTGGGAGTCCAGTTTTCGTATTTGCTTTTTTGAGTTTCTCTATTTTATCTGTTTTAGAATAAGCAGCTTGCCCACAAGATTCTATTGTTTTTTCTTCAAAAGACAAAAACTAGGGAACACTTAGAGAGCGCATACTTCTGCCAATGCCATGGTCACATAGAGTTATTGTGCATGGATCCGCCCCCCGAAATAATCAGTTTTTCTGTGGTCCATTGTTTATCCTTCCAGACAATCTCATTGAAATTCATTGAGAACTTTTGGAGATATCGTGTTGACAGACATGAAGTATTGGCGATATTATGCGGCTTGGACATATAACTACGATGACAATTACGTACTTCTCTGATTTACGATCGTCAGGCATAATCATTTTTGTTCCCTATACCAACAGTATGAACTATCAGTAAATGGACAATTCATATCCGACAGAATGTGATATTTATAAAGATATTTTGGAGGAACTTAATTTTGCAGAATCAGTGCTTTCTCGAACTCCTGCTTTACCATGAGAGTGTCGTTAATTCAGTTGATAAGAGCAGAGCCTATGCGTAAGTCTGCTTCCATGGTGGACGCAGGTTCGAGCCACGCATGACGTTCATTCATTTATTTATTTACATGATCTAAAGCCATCCCGAGCGAAATCGGAGCAAAATTAGGTTCCAACTAAAATGTCTACAATATCAGATTCTATCATACACAATTTGTCTATTAACTGATAAATATACAAAGATAAGTTTATAAGATTTACAAGGATATATTCCTGGTGAATGTCAACATTTCGGGCCTATCGCACCCTTCAGCAACTGGCAACGTTTTGTTCTTGCAATTATGGAAACAAAAACAAACATTATAAACTACACATATGTATATCATTCGTTCTGCCTCTACTAATAATTCAACGTCCACTGCCTGGGCGAAGCGTATGGAGAACCCAGGATACCCAGTCGTCAGACCCCCCCCCCCTGCCTAGCTGATTTTGTTTAGTGGAGAGCAACAAGTGATACGTTTGGCATCAGTAGCTGCGGGATAGTCGCCTCAAAAGAAGCCCCACTCCCAGGTATTAGAATCAGAGATGTCCATCCTCTTGACTGGTTGCCTTTCCAAGGTTAAAGAACCTGAACTGCCCTTCTATTTTATCCGTGCGTGGGGGTGGGGTAGATTCATGCCTTTGCCAAGGGCATTAGGTTGAAGTGAACATAAACAGCCCCGACCGGAGTTTGAATTCCATTGTCCGGGTCGTTACCGCCTATGCCAATCGCAGCCACGCTCTCCGATTGGGCTGATTACAAAGAATGTTAGTGCAGCAATGAATCAGCACAATGCTATATATATTTGTAAGTTTGATGACTGAGGTAGTTGGTTATTTTCTTCCGGTACCTACCGTCGGTGTTTGAGCTCAGGTAAAGGTCAGGATTTTGAATGCCGATATACAACTAAAGCAATACAGAGCTGATTGACTGACTTTTCAATGTGAATAGGTGCACCTAGAAGGGGCTGTAGGAGAGAGAGAGAGAGAGAGAGAGAGAGAGAGAGAGAGAGAGAGAGAGAGAGAGAGAGACAGGGGGGAGAGAGAGAGAGAGATGACAGAGAAAACAGAGGCAGACAGATAGACAGATAGAGGGTTGAGTTATCAGAGAAAAGGGAAAAAGCGGTACAAATTTGGAAAGATAAAAGAAAAAAAACAAAGAAAAACAAACTGATGTCCCTGATGTGACACCTCCCCCCAGTTAAACACCCCCCCCAGTAACCTACCCCTCCGCTCACCAACCATTATCCGGCAGCTACTGTGTATGATCTTGCCTGTCTTTCGTATTTATTGCGTCGGTGCAAAAATAATTGCGGTTCCACCCCCCCATCAACTTTTAAGCAGTATACCTCAACCAAGGATAAAAGTTATTCATCGAAATAAAAACCTCAAGAAACCACATAGTTTTGCTTGGAACAAACTCATATTTTTCTGGAAACATGGAATTCTAGCGTCAAACTCTAATGAATTCTGTGGAGGCGCTTAGAGCTGCTGTTTGCAGGAAGTGGTTGTGATGCTTGAACACGTAGTAGTCATAGAGAGGTCTGGTGTGTAAGCTTGGTGACGTAGAGTTTCGTGGCCTAGTTCGTTCAATTTCTGCACGGTCATTTGCGCGACAAGAGAGCTCTTTTGCTTTTCATTCAGGGTCGTTCGTAAGACGTATTGAATATTTTGGCGCTTCCAGTTTGGTAAAAATGTCATACAATCGTTGAATGGTCAATGTTTAGTTCCTCTGCAACTCCTCAAGTTGTTTTGCGTGAGCCAATCTCAATGCTGACCCTCAATTGGATGTCGTCAATTACAAAAGACTCTCGTCTCCATTTCGAGATTTTTGGAACCAATGTTGAGCTGTACTTTTGTTAACGGACACTTGGCTGATATTGCGAGCAGTCTCCGCTGATTTACGTCCCATTGAGAACTCATGTAACAAAATTGCTTAAGTTTGCATTTTATGTCTTTGATTTGACAGTCTGAATTAAACAAGAATAGATAGTGAATAACGTTCAATTTAAATAAATAGAGCTAAATTCACATTGTAAAATGGTATATAATGCGAACATAGTTAAATGATTCTTTCATATATATATATATATATATATATATATGTATATATATATATATATATATAGTTGTTTTTTGGGTTTTATATATAGCATAAAATATATTATAACAAGGAGGGGTAGAGTTGGATCAACATTGCTAGGGTGCCATGTTAATATAACTGCCCTGCTTTTAAAATCTCCGACACGGTTACATGGTAATCAACAAGAGACAATCCAGAAAGAGGCCATTTATACATTGTACCATAATAACAAAGAACAGGGGAAACAGGAAAAAACACTGAAGAAAATTGCATAAATTGCATTGACAGATATTGGGGAAAGGGTGACTGAAGTGACACAAAAAATCTCTTGAAAAAGTTTTTAATGTTTAGTGTTTAAAGCTGTAAAGCTGTCTAGAAGACACACACACACACACACATATATATATATATATACATATATATATATATATATGTGTGTGTGTGTGTGTGTGTGTGTGAGAGAGAGAGTTCAAGAAAGCTTTACAGCTTTAAACACTAAAACATTAAAAACCTCTTCAAAAGATTTTTTGTGTCACTTCAGTCACCCATTTGACATTATCTGTCAATGCAATTTATGTAAATTTCTCCGGTATTTTTTCCCTGTTTCACATATACAATTTATAAATTTTCTCTTGGTGGGATCATCAGTTGTTCACCATGTAACTGTTTCAGGGGACTAAAAAACGAAACAGTTATTTTAACAAGGCACCCCAGCAGTGTTGATAAAACAACACTTCCCTTTCAGCCATCTTTTAACATGTTGTTCATGTCAGACATGTTGGTTATTCTATATTGGGTATTCTGACTTATAAATTGCGTTATATTATATAGAAACTTATTTGAAATGATTTCCAAAGTTTATATCACTCAATTTAGACAATGTAAATCGAACCTGCTAATAGCAAGAACATCGCTACATTGAAGCAGCTACCCTATCGGTGGCCGGTTCGATCCCGACAGCCGCCACATTATTTCAAATTGTGTATTCTATTCACGTTGTCTAAATTGAGTGATACATTAACCGGGAAATGACAGGGAATCATTTTAGATAAGTTTCTGTATAATATAACGTAATTCATAATTCATTCTGTCGGACCAAACATGTCCATTCCTCAATACATAGGGTATTATGTGTATTATATATGGATATTATTTTAAACTACTCATTACTTATTTCGTTTTAAACAGGGCTTATTTATGTAAGTTACCCCAAAAAACATATTTAACGATAAGGGATCAGTAAGTTTTACAACAGACGTGATTTATTGCTCGTGTTACTTTTATTGAGTGTTCACCTATGTTGTATTGGGTTTAATCTCCATATATATGGGTGTGCTTGTGCGTGTGTGTGTGTGTATGTGTGTGTGTGTATGTGTGTGTGTGTGTTTACTAGACAATCCTGTGATCGGTTAGGTAACCCTTTGTGAGACATAAGTGTAATTTGATATGACCAAAATGAAACTGATCATTGTTATGGAGTCAAAGGCTTTTCCCATCTCTTTCCATAACAGTCGTGATTGCGCTGTTGCCATATCTTTAGGAGAAACCTTTTTGCCACACCCCTCCATCTTTCGTCAGGTCTCCTCCTATTGCGTTTGCTGTCCCATGGTCACCAATTGGTCAATTTTTCCCCCTCCGTCCAGCTCCTCCGTCCAATCGATATTGATCTTGAAGGGTAAACATCATCATCATCATCATCAGTCTTTTATCGTCCGTCTTTGGACATAGACCCTCCGCCGCTCTTCTCTATCATGGGCGTCGCGGAGCCAGTACTTTCGGAATATGTCTAGCTTGTCTCTCCATGTAATACTCTGCCAGCCTTGGTTACGCATGTGATCTCCGAGGATCCATGTCGTGAGTTGCGATGTCCTTCGGTTCTCTATCATCCTTACAATATGGCCATAGACGGTGAATATTTGAACCATTTAAGGGTTTGTGTCGACAATGCATCAATATAAAAAACAGCAGACAATTTACAGAACATGATAAGTGATCTAAATAGAGAAAGCCAAAAATAGGCTTAATGCGAACATGACAAGGACAAAAGTAATGTTCAGTAATGAAATCCCGAAAAGACCAAAAAGAATAAAGGGTGAAGACTTAGAATAAGTTAAGGAATGCATTTTACTTAGGTCAGACAGTAATGTTAGAGAAAGATCACGGGCATTGAGCAAAACGATGCATTGGATGTAAAGCATTTGGTATAGATAGAGATATCCCGAAAAGCGAATTCCCAACATGTTTAAAACGTGTCCAATCAATGCATAATACCCGCTATGACGTAGGGGAAATAAAACCTGGAATTTAACAAAACCACGCGGAAACAAATTCAAAATGCATAGAAGTCAATAAGAAGAGCCACTCCATTACAGGCTATAAAGCTGCTATCTACATTTTTAGCGGGGGCAGATGGATTCATGTCTTTACCAAGGGCATTAGAGCAAGGTGGACATCAGAAGTCCTGACCAGAGTTTGAAACCAGGTTACCTATTTTATTGCCTGAGTAGTTACCGATAACGCCAAGATCACATCTGCACTTCATCATCAGTCTTTTAACGTCCGTCGTTGGACATAGACTTTCCCCTGGATTCCCCACAATTCTCTATCATGGGCATCGCAGAGCCAGTATTTCCTGAATCTGTCCAGTTCATCTCTCCATCTTGTGTTCTGTCAGCCTCAGTTTCCTTTGTGATCTCTGGGGATCCACGTTGTGAGACGTGATGTCCGTCGGTTGTCTTTCATTCTTGCAACAAGGCCTGCCCATTGCCATTTCAGATTTTTAATAGTTTCTATGATGTCACAGACACCTGTTTTCTTCCTTATTTACTGCGCTGTCTTGTGATCTCTCCATGTGAGATTGAGCATGATTGTCGTTATCGGCAGTATTTCTTTTATCGGCGTAATCTTGGTTAGCCTGGTAGGGGCCATTACCATTTTTGTAGAAGGCCATTGCCATTTCTATCAGTTTTACTCAATTGTGGAGTTGATAAGTGACATAAACGTTCAGTTGGTTATAAAGGTACAGAAACCGTCATCATTAGAATCTACTGATACTATGAATTACGGGACTGCGTTTAATGGGTAATTACCTCCTTTTGGATGGTGGGATTGGTTTCAGTCAAATGACAAGGAAACCTCCTTAACAAAAGAATCTTGAATTTACGATCCAGATGGCGGCCATCTTGGAAAATAGCCACCATGTTCGAAATACAGGTTGATTTTTCTTGTACCGTTGGCTACAGATAGGTCTGAAACATAAGAAACCAAACACCCCTTAATAGGAAAACCCAATCAATCTATACGAGAAAATGTATCATTGAAACATCCAGGTAACGGCCATTTTGAAAAATGGCCACTATCTAGAAATTCTGAGTGGCCTGGGCCGTTTTCTTGTCATATGATACATGGAGACTATTTCATACTTGTAGCATTAACTGAACGATGCGGCCTAAGATGCACATTTATCTGCTCCGCTTAGAAGGGGAATCTCAATTGATCACAACTTGTTGGGGAACCCCTGGAAAGGTCAGTACATAAAAGCCAGACAGTGTCCTGATTCCCAGAGATAACGTGAACAGCTAATCAGTGCAATTATATCATAGGAAGTATAATTTTCACCTTCAACATTCATCCTGCTGTCTCATTCATGTGAATAGATAAGAGTTGTTATAAGGATTTATTAATTGTATTTTGATGAGAAAATGGAGACTTGTATTCTGTATTCAAACAAGATGATGACATAGGTTCTTAAAATGAAGATATTGGAGAGGAGTTGGCCACAGTTGATCAGGGGAGGAAAGCTTTCTCCTCCCTGATCAACTGTGGCCAACTGTGGCCAACTTTTGATCAGGGAGAAGTGTTCAACTGCTGACTAAGGAGAAATTAATCACTGTTGATCAGGGAGGAGTGGTCCGCTGCTGATCAGAGAGGGTGGACCATTATTGATCTGGGAAGAACGTACCACTGTTGACCAGGGATGGGTAGGCCACTGCTGACCAGGGAAGAATGATCTGCTGTTGGTCAGGGGTGGGGGCGTTGATCAGGGGGTTCCACTGTTGATCGGGGGGGGGTAGGCTGTTATTTACAAAAGGCAAGAAAAGATGGTCTAGTGAACGCTGGGCAATCACCAAATATTACCAATGCCAAAGTTTTCTCTATTGACAATGAATTGAACTTGAGACTGTATCGTAGTCTGACAAGAGAACCTTGCATATGAATATACATTGGAAAAGAACAAGAAAACTCCTCAAACAAGGGACTTTATGATTCGTCATCAAGAGCCGAGTGTTCGCCCCCACGAACCTACCGAACCCAGACAGCGCGACAAGTCTTAACAGAAACAGGAAAAATTTTCTGTGAAAATTTGGAAGCAGACCGCATAAGTTCCAACCAAATAACATCTACAACACAGTCATTGAGAAAAAATTCATGGCCACAAAAGAAGAAAATGTTGGCAAATCACATCTGGAAAAAGGGGGAATCTTGTAACTTGTGGTTGTTGCAGTAGATGCAGTTGGTATTTATTAGTGTTCCCACGTGTGCATTTCCGTAACAACATGTTTCAAAAAAAGTTTTTGATTTTCTCAGTTATTGCTTTAAAAATTTCTTTTTTAAATCCAGTAATGAGTAGGCCTATTGTGTTTGTTGTTCCAAACCACAAAGTGGCCTAATCCTCCCTGCTATGTGGTCCGATCATCCCCAAGACGGGGAGCTCTGGGCCAGAAAATAATGATACCCCAAAAGTATTATAACTCAGAAATATATAACCTACAATACTTATCCTTCTGTGTTATATGAACAATTTTACATCTCATTGACTACTTGGTAAGGTGATTAAAGCTGAAAGACCAAAAGGTGGCCTAATCCTACACGGTCTTTCTTACTTTTACCACAAACCTGGACCATAAATCGTCGGAAAATAAAGGAAATTTTTAGCCTGAAAAAATAGATTTAAGAATGTTTTTCTGTCACCACGAGGTTTCCTTAAACACTAAGATAATGTCCATGTCGTAGTTTGCGAAGGATTCTTTTGGCAATTTCTGGTGACCTAAACTGCAAGTATTTTATTTGGTCTCCAGCGAGTTCACCAACAATTCACCCCAACAATTCATCACCAACAATTCATCACCAACAATTCAATACCATGTACGATTCACCAACAATTCAATGCCTTGTACAATTCATCACCAACAATTCAACGCCGTATACAATTCATCCCGAACAATTCAAAGCCATGGATCATTCTATGGCAACAGAAATTTATTTTATTTAAAGTATGCAGGATATTGGAATTTAACAATCAATTCATTGCTGGTTGGGGATGAATTTTCCGTAATCCACAGGTACGAATTGATGGAATTGAATTGTTGGCGGTGAATTGTATATGGTGATGAATTGTATATGGTGATGAATTTTTGGGGGTGGGGTTGGATGGGTTCGGTAATCCAATGGATGTTATTTTACGTAAATTTCTATATTCATGCATTTATAACGATAAAAATCAAATTCGATATAGTGAATCAAGTTCATTTGTGTTCATTTGTATTTATTGTTATCAGAGCTGTGTGGAACATAAGCAACCAGCAGCAGCAGCAGCCTCCTTGGCAACACTTTGTTAAAGGCTAATATTCTTGCCTTTTGTTTTCATCTCGTTTCCAGGTGTGTTACAGTTGAGGTGCAGGTTAGTTACTCATATTTCAACCTTAATGCCACGTGTTCGATCCCACCACGGATCTTCGTTAGTTTTATAAATCGGTTTGCTTTGTCGTGACTGTGTCACATTGTTTTTTTAAAATGTAATTCTAGTCGATTATCTATCCTATGAACAAGTTGTTCGGTTAGTTAAAACTAAGATACGTGGTATCTGCTTCTAGTTTAGGTTACATATACTTACTAATGCACCATTATAATAAGGAAGACACTGGTTGATTTCCCTTAGTTTTAGTTACATATGCTTACGTAAGCAATATCATAATAAGGGACGTATGATCGTCATTATCATCAAGTATGTGTGTGTGTGTGTGTGCGTTTGTGCTTGTGTGTGTGTGTTTGAATGCATGTCAATGTGAATGTTGGTATAAGGGTCAGATGGAGAAAAGCTGGCGTTTCTTCCTTTTCTGATGAGGTGTGCCTCTGTGAAAGAAGCCGGAGAAGCAAGAGATCTGGCTGCCGAGGAATAAATAACGTTCGGAACCAAGGTGGAAGGTGATAAAGGCCTTGAGCTGGGGGGGGGGGAGTGTATACGTACCTATTTCCTCTTTCCTCTAAACTACGCTGCAACCAGAGAGAGAGACAGACAGACAGATAGAGAGAGAGAGAGAGAGAGAGAGAGAGATGTACAGAAGGTGATAGACAGAGAGATAGGAGAGACAGAGACAAAGGCAGAGATAGAAAGTATGCATAAAGAAATAGGTAGCAACCAGATAGTAAGAGAAATGCAAGCATATATGAAGAGAGAATCATATCTTAAACATATATATATATATATATATATATATATATATATATATATATAGAGAGAGAGAGAGAGAGAGAGAGAGGGAGGGAGGGAGAGAGACAGAGATTTTGCCTCTTAATGGTCGAACAGACTGAATAACCGTAGGAAAATTGTATTTGGTCAGTTTCAAATGTGGTGAGGTCCTCTCTGCCCTTATTGCCATATACTCTCATACGGAAGACAACTATCTGAACCAATAAGCAGACTTTCAATGCAACATTTGGTTGCCACTTGTCAGGTCAGTCATTCCAATCAATTCACATTAACACCCAAGGTAAATTGTACAGTGCGATTAATTGTGTATATATTGAGATGAATAAACGTCACTGAACCTCCAGAAGTATCTGTATTCAGCTCCATTGTACTTGAAGGGGTAAAGTCAGGTAAAGATATTTGCTTATCTATATCATCCTCCACCTATCTAGTTGAGGACATTTCATGAGTAACAAGTAATCTTTCTAGCATAGTGCCCATCAAAAATCGAATTCGTTGCGATCGGAGTTTTTTCGGAAATTAAAATTGTGAAAATACCGAATGGCTATTGATTGAGAATGTTTTTTTTTCCCATGTAAATTTAGGTTCTTTTAGTCAAATGGAATTTTGTCAGTTTTAAGAAGAAAATAATTTTGTTGGTTCTCATTTGTGTTTTTATTTACGTGTGATGCCAAAAAGCACAAAATTACTCGATAATTTCTTCTTTAATCATTCACCTATTCGGTTTTAACAGATTCTTGACCATTTCAGTCTTTTGCTTTGTTTGTTTGTTTGTCTGTCTGTCAGTCAGTCAGTCACCCTTCTATGTCTCTTTCTTTCTTTCTTTTTTCTCTCTCTATCTCTCTCTCTATCTATCTATCTATCTATCTATCTATCTATCTATATATATATATATATATATATATATATATATGTGTGTGTGTGTGTGTGTGTGTGTGTTTGTGTATTATTGTTTCATCCACAGACAGCTGTTTCGATGTATTACATCTCTTCAGGGTGGCTATAGACTTTCAATTATCCCATCCAGTACCTTCACTTCAGACCTGCAGGCCGATATCCTACCTCTGGACTACGGAACTGGACAGTCAGTAAGGCTGATATATATATATATATATATATATATATATATATATATATATATATACATATATATATATATATATATATATATATATATATATATATATATATATATATATATATATATATATGCTTGAAATAGTCGCTCAAATTTGTTTTTCTTTTTAATTTTAAATTAAACAGTACCGATTCGTTGAAATCGTCTGAAACAGTTTGGTCTAAATTTATAATTAAAAATGCTCTCATTCGTCTAATGTAAATGAGATGTAACGATATAAGAATACATTGTTGCATTATACTGTAGTATTTGCGTTATTGAAGTTTTGTGATCGAATATCCAACATCGTCGGTGAAAGACTGTTCGGGCTGATGATGATTGTAAAGTGGAATAAAAGAAATATTGGTGAGCCGTACTGATAGACGATGCCCGTGACAATTAGGATGGCATTCCACGCTAACGTGGTCAAATAGACATGGTACTGGACTGCCAATTACTTGGGTGCAGGTTAGAATAACGCCAGTACTTTTCTTTCTTTTCATAAACCAGTTTAGTTCAGCGTGACTCTTTGAGCTAAAGAGAAAAATAAATAAACTAACAAATTTAGTGACACTGGTTTTTATACGTTTAAATTATAACTTATCAAACGTTTTTCCAGTTCATCTGTCCGAATGTGACAGCCCACCGTAGAAAACTGTAGATGTTCTCATTAAATTTTCTGTGTGTGAGAGAGACGGGGGATAGTTGGAACAGGGGCAGGTTAAATCACTTGCTTTAATTCTTGTTTTTACCACTTGATGGCGCCGTTGCTGGTCATATGTGTTGTAAGCACGAAAAGTTTTGCATGAAAAACGTTTTTTCTTCTGCCTGGTAAGTTACTTGTTCACTTTGACAAACGAATGCCTAGTTCATGTTGTGTTGTGTTGTGGCATTGATGATAGCGTAGTGTATGTTTATAAGAAGTGACAATGAACAACATATATATATATA
>OY735237.1:3954106-4011606 GCA_963457665.1 Thysanoteuthis rhombus
TTCAGGAAGTACTGGCTCTGCGACGCCCATGATAGAGAAGTGTGGCAGATCCTAGGGAAGGTCCTATGTCCAACGACAGACGTTAAAAGACTGATGATGATATAAATGAAACATTTACCAACGAGCCCCGGTCACCCCAACTAACATGACACAGGAGTAGGTCTTTAGCAAGTGAGTTTGTGAAAATCGCTCCGCAAAATATGTTTTGGAGAAATCGATTTATTATGCAGATTAATGCCAAAAAAAAGACTCATATTTCTGTCCGCTTTTCAGCTGAATCTATTAGATGCTGATGAAAAACTATTTAATTGCAAAGCGGATGGGGACTTCGTATCGTTCATAGAGTGAAAGGGAGAGTGAGAGGAAGATGTTTACAATTAAATTTTTCTGAGATCGTTAAAAAGCTCAATAAAAGTAAGAATATCACTTTTTGGAAACTATTTTGAATCGAGCATTATCTATCTATCAATTCATCAGTCTATCGGTCTATTCAATTATATCTATCTATCCAACCATCTATCTATCTATCTTATCTATCTATCTATCTATCTATCTATCTATCTATCTCATAGATTCTTTGTTTACAACGATTCATCCTGCCTGTCAGCTTGGATATTCGGTTAGTAATTACTTATCAGATTAATTAATTGAGATTAGAAAACGGGGATGGGGTAGGTATTTTTTAATTGAGTTTGAAAAAAAATATTAACTGGAAAATGGAATGATCAGTTGACTAATTTCTATCAAGTCCAGTGGCGTAGCCGGAGATTTGGGGGCCTGGGCTACTATCCTGTTCATTTAGTGCGATTTGACGAAGAAGAAAAAAGAATTGCAATAAATGCACTCACTTAATTGTGGAACACAATTCTACAGCCTGAATTATTCCTTATGCAGTTAATGTATGAATAAATATATCATTGTTATTGAATAATGTTAATGAGAAAGCAGTAGGTGAACGATAGTTTGAAAAACGGTAAAAAAAAAAAAAACTGTCCAAAATAGATTTCTTCAGCTTTCGAGTAGGTCTGGCTGGCTCTTAGTTTATGTATGCATCTCGTGCCCAGGCCATACCAACGGAGCTAGAGGGTCGAGAAATTGAAAATTTTCTCCTTATTATTTCCAAGAAGAACGTTTTTTTTTTGTCTTTCGAGAAAATTCTCCCCGTAAAATGTTTTTAGAGGGGGTCAATTTACAATGTAAGTTTATGCTAAGTTGGTCTTCAATTTGTATCCAACAGCATTCGTGCTTGTCTTTTGAAAAATCTAGACCCTTTGTTTAGTAATCACTGCTCAACGAAAGTCGAGTGAAATAACTTACTATTGATCTTCGATTTTTCCAATTTTTTTCTATTGATCACCCCCAACTAGCTGCCCAAAGACGATGGTCACGTGACGGTTCCCATTGAGTGACTAGCCAGATCTATTTACAAAGCTGTTGGGGCGGGGGTGGGGTCTCCGGATCAGAGACCTGGGGGACTTTTTCATAAGCTTCTCCTCCTTCAGCTACGCCTCCGATCGACAAGTTGACTAATTTCTATCAAGTCCGCGTTTCTAGATTCGAATTCCGTTTGAACCGATCGCCCTTCGAACTGATCGAATTCTGTATGAATCTAAAAACAACAAAAGACATTGGACTGAGGCACATTCTTTAGTTTCCTATTAATCGACGTGTTTTTGTGTTCTCGTTCAATCGCATTATTGCTTCGCTGTCGGCAATTTGATCAGCTTTATTGGGAATTGATCTGTTTATTATTATGACTGGCCATTTGCGCCAATTTAATTGATGGACAGTTTGTTCAGCAAACACAAACGGCGTGAATAATTTTCAAAACAAAATTACTTCGCAGGCCATAGATATAAAGATACGCTTGTTAAAATGTGAATTTATAGCCAATTCTTTCCAAACCGCTTTTTGATCATCGGGATGAATCAGGGCATTTTTCAAATTGCCCATTTTGATTAGCGAAATGTTGATAAAAAAACAACAACGGTTGTTTAAATAATGTTTTTTTTCTCTCTAATCTAAGATCAAGATGATGCGTTTTACTAGAAACCCATTAACCCCGTAAATTGTTTTGTAGACCAGTTTAGTGCAGCAGAACTATCAAACATTTGGACTTTAGGATGCATGTTATCTTTTTAATACGCTTTATCTTTTCTTTCTTGTACATCCTTCCCTGCAACGGGGATAAGGGAGGACTGTAGTGTTATGGATGACATATTTACGGATATTTAGGGCTATGCAGGTACCGGTACGGAAAATGGACTCAGCGAGACAAGATCAAACTCTGGCTCGGGTAGTCTATGTTCACTTCCCTTTAACCACCTTGGGAAAACCATGAATCAGTCTCAAACCCCTGGCCATACGGCACGGTGAAGTGAGTATCTCCACTTCGGGTACTTGTTGCTTGAAAGTTTATTTCGCATATTTCACGAATAACGAACGGACAGAATAAGTAGTAATGAGATATGTGGAGCCGTAGCCAGCGCATGGACATTACTTACTTTTTTTGGTTGTTTAGGGCTTTTGGCATATTTACAGAGCCCGGCAAAGTCTGGCACAAGGGAAAATTGTGGAGATTCCTGTGAAATACAACTCACTAGCAGTAACCTACAAGATTGGATTATTAACCATCGGTCTACCTCATACGAACGATGAATTAATGAGAAAATTCAAAGACAGATAGAAACTATGGTAGATTAACAGCCATGGTTACGCAAAGGAGACCTAAAATGAGAAACAGAATTTCTTATCATCTTAGCCCAGGACTAATTATTCAAAATTAAAAATAAACAAAGCAGGGGAAAATAAATGTGTCTATTCTGTAATCGATGCCATCACTGAATGGAGCAAGTTGGCTCAAAAGGAATATAAAAAACGGGCGTTGCAGAGTAGGAAGAGCGATGCATTGGGAATTATGCTAGCAGTTTTGATTCGACTATGCAAAAATATAGGAAATAACTCAAACTCAAACGCTTTGAAATCAAAAAGAGAAAAGTACACAGGAGATTTTGATACCCGGATAGATCACCTCAATCAAGGAAGGAGACCGGACCAGGTTGCTGTCAATAAGGAAAAGAAATGATTATCATAAATTTTTGCTACTATTTACCTTCATCTTAATCGTTATTGCTTATTATCGCATCTAAACCCTGGTTGAGTACTCTTCAGCTGTGAGTAAAATAGATTAACTGCGCGGATCGAAATAGAGAGTCGCGATAAAAAGCAACAGCAATAAAGATGAAAGTAAATAGTAGCAAAAATCGATTGTAATGAATTATAATAACGGAATAAATACAAATGAATGAGGAGGAGAAAGTCTGTGATATCATTGAAGTGGCTGTGCTAGCAGACCCTAGGGTGAAGATGAAAGATAGCAAAAAATGGAGAAATACTAAGATCTCTCGGGGCAACTGAGGAAACAGTGAAATATGGATGTTTGGATCATGCGCATAATTGTTGGAAACGTGCCCCCCTTCAATTACTTGAATCGGGATCAGATGAATGTTTAGATTTGAATAAGAGATAGGATTGTTTAAACTGCGACAGGGTAATGTCTGCAAGGAAACAAACAAAATTGTTCGAGATTTGAGGACATTTGTTGTCGTTCAATCTGCAGCAATCGAGAATTGGCTTCGTGGGCAAAGACTCAAGAGGGAATTCCCCGTCTATTGCAAATTCGTTTGTGACCCATGGGAATGCCCTGAAGCCAAAAAGTGCATTAGCCAGAGGCTCTCCCCAAAGCTAAGTAGAACGCACAGTTTCTTGAAATATGTTCTTTAATTTACTTACTGACTGGCTGACATACTGAAAAATACGCACCACCTCTTGTTTCCTTGTATCCCTTCTATATTGGTCAGAAAGTGCAAGGCGAGGAATAGGTCTGATTGTATTCAATGCTGTTTTTAGACCAATTGATCCACCTTCATATTTATATATTATCTGATCATAAGGGTACAAGAGAGTGCAAGGGGGGGGGCATTTGTATTTGGACAAGTTCTACATTTCATTTACTTTACTCATTTACAAAAAGTGATTTTAACATTTTGGCTCGCAGCGCTTCATGACATTAAAGCTATTCATATTGTGTACGCACTACAAGAGTATGTATTGACATAATGACAGCTACTTCTTGTACTATTTTTATAAACAATAGAGTTAAAATTTGAAAGTTACTTCCCAATTTCAAAACTTCGTTTTTGTATAACTTTTGATTCCTTTGAGCTATTAGGAAAAAATCAAAAGCTTTCAGGTCCTCAATCTGCGCTATTTCAGAAAATGCATCAATTGGGGTCCTTTGACCTACAGACAATTTTGACCAGATAACCCTAATAATAGCACACTCAGAAATAAAGAGTGCGTCCTATCCAAATATATCCCTTTGTACTCCCCGGAAAAGTGGCAGCTGGAGCCCATGGAAGGAGCCGGGGGTAGAGAATTGCAAAGATGAATGGAAGATCTGAGTCTACAACTTTTCATCCCATTCTCTCACCATTGAGCTAGATACTCAAGTGTTTCTGTGTTGGTTTTTATTATTATGATCTCAAATCTGTTCATAAACAAACGGGAAAGTGGATGTCTTTTTTTTTTAATTGCGCATCGCCCAAATTTTGAAATGAAAAGATTTTTTTTTTTTTTCATTTCTCATGTTAAACTCGAAAGGCCTTAAAGGCGATTGAAATGTGTCTGTGAGACTTCCGCATGGAAGTTTCGGAATAAATTTAATTTGTTGATTATCAGATGTACTTAAAATTGGGTCCTGAGAGAATGGAGAGGAAAAAGACAACACTTACACACACACACACACACACACACGCAGATACATACGTACATACAAACACACACACACACAGACTCGTATACAAGTACATACACATATATAAACATACAAACACACCCTCACACAAATACGCACATATGCACAAACATACGCACACAAGCACTCACGTACACACATACACACGAACACACGCGGACACACAGATACGTACACTCAAAGACACATACATATACACACACACACACACATACACACATACATACACAAACAAGCATGCAGAAACCCATACACACACAAAACAAAACATTATTTGTGGAGAAGCACAAATGAGACAAACAGATAAAAAAAAAACAACAAAAAAAAAACAAAACAAAAACAGACGAGAGAGAGTAAAAGACTGACCCACGGAAGGCGGCGACTTGTTGAAGTCATTGTCTGTAGGATGATATATTTGTTGGTTTAGTCTAGGGTTTCAAGTGTTGAATAAACAAACATAAAAGTTAGCAATTTCAATTATTATATTATAACGCCCATTTCTCTGTTTGATTGTTGGAGACAAATTCAGTCGGCGTGGGCCGGTCAATTCGAGCGTAATTGGTAGCGACTCAACTTAAGTACAGCTTTTTGCTGTTTCTTAATTACGCATGTTATATTTTATACATTATACAAGGTACAAAAAACAAAAATGAAACAAATATTACTTAATCATAATATAATGAAATGAAAAAAATTACTTACATCTATAATTTACACATCCGAAAAAATTATACCTATAAAACTTTGTTTTTTTCTTTGGTGAGCCACAGCGTGCTATCGTTTTCTTGAGATTATCAAATTATCTTCCGACGACTGGATGTTTATTCTGTCTCTCCCGAATTTTGTAGTTTATATTATTATTCATTATATCATGAATATTATCATGGAAAAATATGAACTATATATTTTCAATATTGTTATGAAAACCATCGGAATCGAGAGATCAAATGAATGTAATTCAACAAATACTGATTGAAAGATGAATAGAACTCAAAACTCATGAATTAAAATGCTCCCTAACGTGTGCATAAAAATAGGAACAAGTATATGAAATGTTGATACTCTCAGGTCCCAAACCTACAACCGAAATTTCGTTTTTAGACGGTGCTGGTTTCAAAAGCACTATATCTAAAATATCAAAATTCATTATCAGCATCATCATCATCATCATCATCATCATCATCATCATCAGTCTTTTAATGTCTATAGTTAGAGATAGACCCTCCCCAGGATTCGCCACACCTCTCTATCGTGGGTGTCGCAGAGCCAATACTTTCTTAATTTGTCTTTCTATCTTGTATTCTGCCGGTCTCAGTTATGCATGTGATCTTTGGGATCTATCTTTTGAGTCGTGATATCCATCAGTTGTCTGCCATTCTTGCAACATGGCGTGCCCATCACCATTTCAGTTTTCTAATGGATTCTATGATGTCTCAGACTCCTGTTTTCTCCCTGATATATTGTGGTGTATTGTGATCTCTCCATGTGACGTTGAGCATAATTCTTTCATGTGCACGTTGTATGGTTCTCAGTTTGCTAGTAAGTCTCTTGGTCAGATTCCATGCTTCAGCTCTATAGGTGACTATCGGGAGGATGCATTGGTTGTATATCCTTTTTACAACTAATGGGATCTTCTTATTTTTGTAGGTTGAACTTGCTCTACCAAAGGGTTGCTCTCCTAGAGTGATTTTCCGCTTGATTTCTTCTTCTTTTGAGGATTTCATGGAGATTTGCTGTCCAAGGCAGATGTAGTGGTTTACTTTCTCCAGTTCTGCGTCTTCGATTTTTATTGTTGATTGTACGTATTTCATATGTAGAACCTTTTAACCTTCTTCGAAGCTTTTTCTCAAGGTGTACGTTTTAATTTCTTTCAGTATATATATATATATATATAATAAAATAATTGAGTCATCCACTGACAGCTGTTTCGTTGTATTATAGACTATCCATTATCCCATCCAGTACCACGAGGAAGGATCGAAACCTTCGCTTCAGACCCAGCGGCTGACATTTTATCTCTGCTCTACACAGAACTGGACGGTCCGTATGGCTAAACTTGAGCGATATATTTATCTATATGTAATTCCCCATCCACCAGGGTGCTCTATTTCAGAGTTGGAAGAGCATTGCTTATAGTTTATAATGTTACTATACTTAAAGAGTGCTCAAGCCTGGATAAGGGAGCGTTAATCATAATTAATATATATATATATATATATATATATATATATATATATATATATATATATATATATATATATATATATATATATTGTGTGTGTGTGTGTGTGTGTGTGCGTGTATGTGTGTGTGTGTGTGTGTGTGTGTGTGTATGTAATTTGCTTGAAATATGCAGCACCCCGTTTGTTCTGTATCTAATGTACATGCTTGTATATTCTGAAATTGAGTACTCACTTATGTGTAATAAAATATTTATATTTTGACTTGAATGAATCTGTCTCTCTTGCATTTCTCCTCCATGTGTTCTCTCTTAATATCTGACGAGGCCAATTGCAAACAGTCATAAACAAGCTGCACACTGGTTAGTCACTCAATAGAAACCGTCACATGACCGACGTCCGTGTTGGGGGTGATCAAAACTGGGGAAAAAAGTGATGATCCTTTAATAAATTACTACTTTATGGGGTTGGAGGGGTTGGAGGGTGAAAAAAAGTGCGAAGAAGACAAGTGTGAACGTAGCAGGACAGGGACTAAGTGGTTAATTTAGCATAAACTTACATCGTGAATAATGAAAATAAAATTGTTCAAGACATAATAAGGAGTAAATGTTTAAATTATCAGCCCCTTAGCTCCATTGGTGCAGCCTGTATGCACTACACTTATATATATACATACATACATACATACATACATACATACATAGATAAATACAGACATACATACATACATAGATTGCCAGCCAACCAACACACACACACACACATATATATATATATATATATATAGCCAGTCAGCCAACCATACAGCCAAACTCACTTGAAAACTGAAGAAATCTATGTTGACAGTTTTAGTTGACGGTTTCCTATTTTTGCTCTGGAGTTGAACTTCTCAACAAATCAACTTGATGTTGTAAGAACAAGTAGGGTTTAAAGAGGAGATTTCAACTTCAACCAGCTATGATTTCAGAATAAATACCATTCCCGTAGTATTCAAAGTGTGTTCCGCGGAACCCCTGGGTTCCGCATGACCTTTCCAGAGTGATAATTTTGTAATCTATTTAAGGATTCTTCATTGAATAAAAAAGTTTTCTACGACTTCTGTACATTTTAAATAACCATAGCCATTAAAGACGACAAAGGGTTTTATCCTTCTTTATATATCATTTGTATTTGTTTGTTTGCTTGTTTGTATGTCATTGTGGGTTCTTGGCCATACTGTTTTATCTACAGACTTGAAATTTGGCATCAGTACTCCACTAAATCCTTTAAAAATGTATTTATTTTTGGAAAGAAAAGATTTTTGACCTTCTAGGGGCTTCATTCTGATGTGTATATTAATAACATTTTGATTCCCCAGAATGTTTTTAGATGTTTTTTTTCATCAGTCTATTTAGATGTTTTACCGTGGAAAAAAGCTAGTGATGTCATGAGTAGAATTTATTCTGACCATATTTATTCCTCAATGCATTTTTTTTCCTTTGACATGACTTGAAATTTTGACGCTATGGTTATTCAATCTTTGTTTTATTTCTTCAACACGAACGGAACTTTTTTTATATACAAAAAATTAACAACATTTTGCGATTTTAATTAAAAACATCTTGGTTATTTTCGTGACACGGATGCTGTTGAGTCAGTAATCGTTCATATGTCTATTTTCTCTCAGTAAGCTTCATTCTTACTTTTCTATTTGAGTGTGTATTAGAAACTGTCAAGCAAAACTGTCGACATCGGTTTCTTCAGTTTTCAAGTCAGTCTGTCCGGTTGGCTATGTATGTATCACGTATACAAACCACCCGAAAGGAACTGCAAAATTGGGAATTTGAATATTTAGTCCTTATTAGGTTGAACAAAAAAAAAATTGGGGTTTTCGAAAATTTCCTCCTGAAATAGGTTTTTTGTTGTGAGTTCAGTTCACTATGTAAGTTTATGCTAAATTGGTCCCTTAATTTATGTCTGGCGTACTTGCGTGTTTTTTTAAAAATCTTTACACTTTTAGTGATCTCTGCACAACAAAAGACGTGAGAAAAAAAAACTCATTTCTTGATCGCCCCTTTTTCAATTCTTTTATTGATCCTCCTCAACACGCCATCCTGCAAAAAGACGTTGGTCACGAGACGGTTTCTATCGAGTGACCAATTAAACCTGTTTTTCGGATAATTCCATAAACGAAGCCAAAATCCATAGTTATCTATCTATCTATCTTTCTATCAATCTCTCTCTCTCTCTCTCTCTCTCTATCTATCTATCTATCTATCTATCTATCTATATATATATATATATATATATATATATATATATATATATATATATATATATATATGTGTGTGTGTGTGTGTGTGTGTGTGTGTGTGTGTGTGTGTGTGTGTAGAAAGGAAATGTATTTTTGAAAGAGCCCCCTACTAGGAAAATTTGATTATTGAAATGACATCAGTTTAAAGATCACTATACAATATTCAACACTGATACAGAAGTCTGGCACCTTTGGGTCATTTTCACGGCATATAAGACGCGCTTTTATTTCTACATTCGGGCTCAAGATGCCAACGCTCTGTCGGTCTGTTAGTAACGTTACTACACTATGCAAATAATATTAACAGCCATCCACTGTGGAGGTTAATATAGATTTGAATTGATAGATCAAAATAAAATAACCTGGTAGTGTGAAGGGCTATGAAGATCAGAAGGAAAAAGAGGCGGTCCATTTTTTCTTATTTTCTCGGGAACATGCCTGAAAAAAAAATTGAAGTGAGTCTTATACGGCCGTGCGTTTTATATGCTGTAAAATACGATATTTCGACTGTTGATAGCGTGTGCTAATTAAATTTGTACAACGCATAACAATCGGGGAAGTCAATGCTTTTGTTCAGACCCAAGCTGTAATTTGTAAATGAATGACTGAGTGCTCAAGATTAGCGACTTCAGCCAATTTTCAACTTTAATTGGAGTAATTATTTTAATACAGTTATTAATTGGTGTATGGATTCTATGTGACACGTATGAAACACTTAATTACGTAGGTAAACTGAAAACAAAATAAAAATAAGGTGAAAATATTACCATGTTAGATGTATTTGTCGCATTATCTGGCTGCATAGCAAATGCAATGATTAATTACTTTGCAAGGGAAAAATGTATGTTCAAATATCTATGTTGGTCTCCTCAATTTGAGGCCCCTCTATAAGATATGTTACAGGCATTGCACTAGCTTAATCTGGTCCTGGTGGTACAACAACCAGAAAAAAGACGCCATTGTTTTGTACGAGAGACAAAAGCATGATTAGAAAGAAGAGAAGCAAATGTTTATTTTAGAACATTTCCTTCTTTTTCAGTAACATCTTTATAGGATAAGGAATTCTGCGTAGAAAATCATCTTATAAAGATATTTACCAAACGTCCATTTGACTTGGATCCAAAATTAACAAATAAATTGTGATTTTTAAAGATTTGGGGGTAACATGGTTTGATTGTGTCTCAATGAAATAGATAAAAATATGTTATAGAGAACGCTGCTATGCAAAAAGACTTATCAGCCCAAGCCGAAAAAGTGAGCTAGTGGGCCGATTCTCGGTGACCTGAAGTCAGATAAAATCGTTTGAGATTGAAAATAATTGCACATTTTGCTACAATTACACTTCAAACATTCGCTTTGCGTAATTTCTTGGAAACTAATTTCTCCAAAACAGAAATGAATCGAAAGTTCTTTAGAACCTCGTTTTCAATTGCCACGAGAACGAGTTTGTTTTAATCTTCCTTGGACGTCACAAACCATCATGTATATCTTACGCCGAATTGACAAAACTGGTCATTGGCAATATATATTCATTTTTTGTAAAAAAAGGTTTTGTTTACTTAATTTTTTGATCGTAAAAATAATGTTTTTATTGTTGCTTTGATTAAATAAACTTTTGATTAATTTAAAACTATGTGATCATTATTTTTATAAAAAGAGTTAAAACCATGTTTTTTCTTAGATTTTTGTGAAAAAAAGTTTGATTTCATGAACTTTTGACTGTAAAAAATACTTGTTTGTATCCTTATTTTGATTTAATAAACTTGAAATAAACTGGAAATTAAAACTGCATCTTTTGTATATATATATTTTTTTGTTGTTAAAACTCTGCCATTTAAGTAATTTCGCTGATTCGCCGAGTACAGTGCCTCTTTTTGCAGTAGTGTGTTTGTTACAAATACATATTGGACTTAATGAAACCCACCCTACCGTGCAGTTTCGAGATACTATCTATCTATCTATCTATCTATATATATATATATATATATATATATATATATATATATATATTGGATTCTCAAAACTTTTTACTATAAGCATTCCCCTTGGTCCATTGAGTGCTTAATTTGGTAAACCTGTGCCGATGTTCAAGAGAGGACACGGAGACAAACAGAGCCAGTTATTTTATATCATAAATATATCAATTGAATCCTTTTAAAAGTATAGGTTAGAGTACTTACACTTTTGTTCCTCTTTCACAAAAGCTCGGGGAAGATAGAGCTGCAGCCCCTAATATTCATGTCCTGGTGTAGCTGCACTGAACGAGTCTTGCAGCTGTTGAACTCATTGCCCTGGCTGAGAACGAACACACACTTGCCAGTTTGTACGCTTCAATTGTATGAATTAATCCCTGCCCGTCCAACCTACGAGCAAGGAGCAAAGTAGACTGAGCTCTTTGGTTTTGGTTTGCCAACCAGTCTAGGGGATGGATAATCCTGATTCTCAAGCTGGGAAGGGCCATCCCCTCAAACAAATGGTCAACGGACAGAACGAGGAAAATTTTCTCGAAATGTACGCTTAACGGGGCTCTAGTGAAGCTTCGATGGATCTAGCAAGCCAGAAGTAGAATATGATAAAGTACTGAAATTAAATAAATTCAAATCCTCAATGAATTCTTGAAAATATTGTAACATGACAGTGGAGTCAATGTACTTTCACGAGTGTATGAATTCTCAGTGGAATATCATAATTGGATCCAAGAGTAGTAAGGTAACTTGGACCCCCCCCCAAAAAACCCCCCCTTCAAAACGAGGCTGGTTCAAACGAGTCAAAAATATAACGAATAATAATAAGCGTAAAATGACAAGCCAACAAAAAACAATAGCAAAAACAAAAACAAAAAAACAAAAACAAATACGAGTATTATAGAAAAGATTGATTTTTATTTGCAAGAAGACGTTCCAAGCGGAACAATGTCAAAATTGGAAAAGTGAAATTAAACGGTGACGCAATGATGACGTTGCAGAACGTCATCATACCTATGAAAAACGATAATATCTTTGTATGTACAAGGTAGGCAAGTTATCTCCCTTTATTGAATAGTCTCTATTCATTACCCCAGAAAAGGATTTTTAAAAAAGTAATTACAAACCTGGTTGATTTTTAAATTCAAGTTAAAAAGGAGATATTTCATGTTGCTATGATGAAGTTTATTCCATTTATTCTTTTTCCTGTGTAAAATATTTAAATCAGAAATATCTTGCACCATCGCCTATCCAAGGTTCCATTTAGGTAAAAGTTGTTTCTAAGAAAACAGCCGTCTTAAAGATGAAATTGTTTGATTGCTTGCGCTCTTTCTCCAAGTGAGGAGAGAAAAAATTACGCATAATTAATAACTATTAAAAAAAAATCTGCAATGAAGTTAACAAAGGGTAGGAAATAGATCCCTCTTGTTTAGGACCTTCAGCAATGTCGACGACTCGATAACATATTTCAATGAAGAAGAAGAACAGCAAAAACAACAACCACTATAATAATAGAAAAGAAAAGTGGGAAGGGAAAAAATTTAAAGTTTTAAGTTTAAAAGACAGATAAAAGATACAGCAGACGAGAAATCATGGACGTGGTTACGAAAGGGAAACCTTAAGAGAGAAACAGAATCGCTCATCATGGCAGCCCAAAACAAAAGCATAAGGACAAACTACATAAAAGCAAAAATCGACAGAACTCAGACAAACAGCAAATGCCGCATGTGCGGTGAAAGAGATGAGACAGTAAACCACATAACTAGTGAATGTAGTCAACTCGCCCAGAAGGAGTATAAGCATAGACACGATAGAGTAGCAACGATGATACACTGGGAACTAAGTAAACAAATGGGATTCAACCATGGGGAAAAGTGGTATCAGCACAAGCCAGAGGCAGTTTTGGAGAATGACAACCACAAACTACTGTGGGACTTTGACATCCAAACTGACCACCTCATCCAGGCAAGAAGGCCGGACTTAGTAATAGTAGACAAAAAAAGGAAGGCCTGCCAAATAATAGACGTTGCTGTGCCTGCAGACCATAGAGTAAAAAAGAAGGAGGGTGAAAAAAGGGAAAAATACCAGGACCTAGCAAGGGAGTTGAAGAAAATGTGGAACATGAAAACCAGGGTAGTACCGGTCATAGTGGGAGCACTAGGAACTGTCCCCAAAACGCTGAGGGAGAGACTGGAGGAGATCGGGATTAGGGGGAGGATAGAGACCGTACAGACCACAGCACTACTTGGAACTGCACGGGTACTGAGGAAGGTGCTAGAGATATAAGTACTGCAACAAATCGTAGCTCTGTCATGATATGCGAAAGAGAGAGGAGACGTTAGCTGAAGACCTGAGGAGACTTATTGTCACTCAGCCTTCAGCGATAACCACTGGGCAACCGGTGTGAAACTGTAAATCGCAGAATTACTGCGACCTATGAGTACTAGGAGAGGAGGGCTGGAGACTTGAGGAGACTTGCTGTCACTCAAACTCCAGCGGTTACCACCAGGCAACTGGTGTGAGATTCCAAATAATAATAATAATAATAATAATAATAATAATAATGAAAGTTTACGACACTAAATGTTAGCAGTGGCCTAACAGAGGAAGGAAAATGGAAACTTAGATGTGAACCACAGCACTGGCGTGGTAGGCGAGGGAGACATGAGATGTTGGCTGAAGACCTGAGGAGACTTACTATCACTCAGCCTTCAGAGATTACCAGCAGGCAACTGGTGTGAAACTGTAAACCACATTATTGCTGTGGGCTATGAGAATGTGGAGAGGACGGCTGGCGACTTGAGCAGACTTGCTGTCACTCAACCTCCAGCAGTAACCACCAGGCAACTGGTGTGAAATCCCAAATAATAATAAATAATAATAATAAATAATAATAATATCATTGAATGTGACACGATGAAACGGGATGAGATGAAGGAAAAAATGAAGAGAGAATACCTTAGAGGGATAAGGAAAATATTAGAGACCAAATTAAACAGCAGAAATCTAATAAAAGGAATGAACACCTGGGCTGTATCAGTGGTGAGATACACAGGGCCATTCTTAGGATGGACAAAGGAAGAACTCCAATCAATGGACAGGCGAACAAGGAAACTTATGACGATGCATAAAGCTTTACACCCTAGAGATGACACAGATAGACTATACGTTAAGAGAAAAGAAAGTGGCAGGGGGCTCATCAGCATAGAGGACTGTTTCCAGAGAGCTAAAGCCAATCTAGAAAAGTAAGTGCAAGCAAACAGTGAAGACATTATAAAGAGTGCACGAAATAGCGCAACAAACAACAAAGTAGAAAACAATGGAACAGCACAGCAAACTAGGAGAGAAAAATGGGAAAGAAAAAATTGTACGGAGAGTTCAAAAGACAGATACAAGATGTAGCAGACGACAGATCATGGACATGGTTACGGAAAGGAAACCTGAAGAGAGAAACGGAATCGCTCATCATGGCAGCTCAAAACAAAAGCATCAGGACAAACTATATAAAAGCAAAAATCGACAGAACAAAGACAAACAGCAAGTGCCGCATGTGCGGTGAAAGAGATGAGACTGTAAATCACATAACTAGTGAATGTAGTCAACTCGCCCAGAAGGAGTATAAGCACAGACACGATAGAATAGCAGCAATGATACACTGGGAACTAAGTAAAAGAATGGGGTTCAACCATGCAGAAAAGTGGTATCAGCACGAACCGGAGGCAGCCCTAGAGAATGACAACCACAAATTACTCTGGGACTTTGACATCAAAACCGACCACCTCATCCAGGCAAGAAGACCGAACATGGTAATTGTAGACAAAAAGAGGAAGTCCTGCCAAATAGTAGACGTTGCTGTACCTGCAGACCATAGATTAAAGGGGAAAGAGAATGAAAAACTGGGAAAATACCAGGATCTAGCGAAAGAACTGAAAAAGACGTGGAACATGAAAGCCAGGGTAGTGCCAATCATAGATGGCGCTCTAGGAACTGTCCCAAAGACACTGAGGGCGAGACTGGAGAAGATCGGGATAGAGGGAAGGATTGAGACAGTACAGACCACAGCACTGCTAGGAACTGCACGGATACTGAGGAAAGTGCTAGAAATATAAAGACTGCAACACTAATTGTTAACAGTGACCTAACAAACGATGGGAAATGAAAGCAGGAATGTGAACCACAGCACTGGCATGATAGGTGAAGGAGAGAAGAGATGTTGGCTGAAAACCTGAGGAGACTTATTATCACTCAGCCTTCAGCAATGGCCACTGGGCAATCGGTGAGAAACTGTAAACTGCAGTATTACTGCGGCCTATGAGAACAAAGAGAGAAGGGCTGGAGACTTGAGGAGACATGTTGTCACTCAAACTCCAGCACTTACCACCAGGCAACTGGTGTGAGATTGCTGATAATAATAATAATAATAATAATAATAATAATAATAATAATAATAATAATAATAATAATAATAATCTTTCAGGCGTGATTCTAAAGTTTTCTGTACCGAAGCAAAAGAATACATCCTTAACTCCTCCTTTATATTTAAATCCACAAGTTGCCAGTAAAGTGTCATTGATCTATTTAAACCTCTCCTGCATTTCTTTTAAAATTTCAAAACCACAGATATTTCAATTAAATGATTAAAAAAAAAAACGAAAAGAATAATCTCGTCAAACGAGAAAAAAATAATTCAAAAAGTGTTACTTATATTTCGAAGACATCCCCTCCCCCCCATTTAACAGCTTGGTCTCTTATTTTGGCGCTTGTTACCAAAAATATTTATGCATCGTCAAAAGAGAATTTCTATAATATACTCACCCACCAAACTTTATAATTGGTAGCTTTTCCTCCGCCTCTACCTTCTTGAATTAAGTTACCGGCTGTCGGAAGGAGTCAGCTTGGTCTAGTCCCTTCACAGCAGAGTGACAAAGAATACAGACGGTCAAATGACGGAATATGAACAGATGAATCTCTGTGCGCCAACCATTCGTGTAAACTGACCTGTTAAGTACTCTAAGTTTTGCTTATCCTGTTCGGTGTTTAAATTTCGTAATAAGTGCTTGTATTAACCGAGGAGAAAAATCAGTTCTAATCAATACACTTCGGCTTAGCGCGATCTCACTGCACCACCGATAAACCTATTGTGAAAATGTACAAAAAAAAAAAAAAAAAAAATCAAATATTTGCAAAAACTGGGCACAAACTCAAGATGTGTGTTTCATAACCAGCTGGTGCTCTCTTCTTGGCCCCCAGGAGGGACAAGGTCGTCCTTCTATGACTGTTGGTCCACAATTCCAACATGTTCTCTTGATGGCCTACAGGAAGGACACAGTCGTTACCGACTAAATGATGGCTAAGATAAATAGATGAAGGATTATTGAAAAACACATCCACACACTACCAGACGATGAGCAAGACGATTGGACACATATAAGATAAGACCAAAAGGTGAACCCACTGCAGCAGAAGAAATGCATCAAAGAACACTAGTCAAAGAAGCAATATTAAAAAAGATTGTATGATACACGCACCACCGACTTCAAAGTTACATGGATGAAGTTGAGGTACCAGGATCGATACCCAGAGGCAGAACAAACCTCATCCTGGAGGATACAGAAAATGGAAATCAGATAAGCAACTGTAGACCAAACACGTGTCGACATGGAAAGTCCTGATTGGACAAAGAGAGATTATATATTTCCACGAGGACTCTTTTCAGAAGAATAGAGAGTACGCAGAAAAGGAACCAAAGGGACTAATGACTGGCTCAGCATTGACTAGATGATTCTAAAAGGAAAAAGGAAAAAGGAAAAATGTTGCAATGGGATGGATTGACTATAAAAAAAAGTATACGACATGATCCCCCGTTGTCAAATACTTGAGTGCCTTAAGATATTCAAGATCAGCGAATCAGCGATGACATTCATAGCCAACTCTACGAAAAACTGGACTTGGTAGTTGCAGGAGAAAACTTAGCAGAACTAAGTATATAATTGCTGATTTTTTATGGGGACTCGCTTTACCTACTACTATTTGAACTTAACATGATACCACTGAACAGAATCTTCAAAAATAGCAAAGGATACCAATTCTCCAGAACAAACAGAAAAGTCAATCACCTCATATATAGATTATATACATCTATTTTCAAAGAACAGGGGGATATTATGCAACTAAGTTGAAGGATACAGCGATGATATTGGAATGGAATTTAGAATTGAAAAATCCTCGCTATTGATAAGGTGCAGGGAAAGACTCATGGCAATGGAAGGAATAGACTAGCCGGTCAACAAAACTTTCAATTCAATAAACGAACGGGACCGATATAAAAACATCGAATGCAATTCTATAAAACAAGGAGAAATGGAAGGAAAAATGAAAAATGAATACGCTAGGAGAATGAGAAAAGTATTGAAAACTGGCAGTAGTACACATGATTATTTCTTTGGTGGATAAAGGATAAACTCCAATCAAGGGACTGGTAAAGCAGGAAACTTATGACAATGCATAAGGCCTTACAACCCAGAGATGACATGGGCAGACTGAAAGTGAAAAGAAAAGAAGGTGACAGAAGCTTGTGAAGACTGTGTCAAAATAGCAAAAACGAGATTGGAAAAGCACGTACAAGCATTCAGTGAAGATATTATGAAAAAGCATCCGAAGCTGAGCCACAAACAAACAAAAAGTAGCAAACGAGTCAATAATGAAAACAAAGAAAAGGAAATGTGCAAAAAAAAAATTATGGATAATCCAATAAACAGATAGAAAATGTTGCAGACAAAAAATCTTGGACATGACAACGTAAAGGACACCTGGGGGCGGAAAACAGAATCAATCGTCAATGCATCTCATCGGGACAAGTTATGTCAAAGATTGACAGAACCTAGAAAAACAGCAAATGTCACCCCTGTGCAGAAAAGAACGGGACGGAAAACCACGTAACTAGCGAATGTAGCAGACTAGCCCGAAAAGAGTACAAGAACATGCACAATGAGGTAGCAACGGTCATATACTGAGAACTATGCAAACGGCTGGGATTTAACCATGTAGACAAATGGTACTGGCACAAACGAAATTCAATCCTGGAAAGCAGAATCCATTATTCACTCTGGAACTTCAACATTCAAAGCAACCACTCCATCGAAGCGAGAAGATTAGATCCTGTCGTAGTGCATATGAAAAAGAGCGCATAATAAATCATAGACGTGGATGTAACCACAGACCACAGAATGAACACGAAATACTGTGAAAAACTGAAATATTACAAGGATCTGGCCCGGGAGCTGAGAAAGATTTGAAATATGAAGATCAGGGTAGTGCCAATAATAGTGGGCGTACCTGGAACAATGCCAATGACATTGAGGTGAAGGTTGGAGGAGTTAGAATACAGCTCTCTTGGGATCTGCAAGGATGCTGAGGGGTACTAGGAATAAAAGACTGGCGACTCCCAGTCATCAGAAAAAATCTAACAGCTTGAAAGAACTTGTTAGGAATGCTGGGGGGGGGGAGACAGCAGAAACCTTAGCACTGTTGTTGTATGCAGGGACGGTGAGTGAAGGGCTGGATACCTGACCTGTTACTCAGATTTCAACGATGAAGTTCTGACATCCGGTGGGCAAGTGCAAACCACAGTACTGTTATGAATGGGGATAACGCTGAGAGGAGGACTGGAGATTTGAAGAGTCGATGTCAATCAGTCTTCAGCGATGACCACCAGATATCTGTTGTTAATATAATTGCGCGAGACAGCGCAACAAACAACAAAGTGGAAAACAATGGAACAGCACAGCAAACTAGGAGAGAAAAATGGGAAAGGAAGAAATTGTTCAAAAGACGGATACAAGATGTGGTAGACGACAGATCATGGGCATGGTTATGAAAAGGAAACCTGAAGAGAGAAACGGAATCGCTCATCATGGCAGCTCAAAACAAAAGCATCAGGACAAATCATATAAAATCAAACATTGACAGAACACAAACCATCAGCAAGTGCCGCCTATGCGGTGAAAGAGATGAGACCGTAAATCACATAACTAGTGAATGTAGTCAACTCTCCCAGAAGGAGTATAAGCACAGACACGATAGAGTAGCAACAATGATACACTGGGAACTGAGTAAAAGAATGGGATTCAACCATGTGGAAAAGTGGTATCAGCACGAATCGGAGGCAGCCCTGGAGAATGGAAACAACAAATTATTCTGGGACTTTGACATCCAAACCGACCACCTCATCCAGGCAAGAAGACATGGTAATTGTAGACAAAAAGAGGAAGACCTGCCAAATAGTAGACGTGGCTGTACCTGCAGACCATAGATTAAAGAGGAAGGAGAATGAAAAACTGGGAAAATACCAGGATCTAGCGAGAGAACTGAAGAAGATGTGGAACATGAAAGCCAGGGTAGCGCCAGTCATAGTGGGCGCACTGGGAACTGTCCCAAAGACATTGAAGGCGAGACTGGAGAAGATCAGGATAAGGGAAAGGATTGAGACTGTACAGACCACAGCACTGCTAGGAACTGCACAGATACTGAGGAAAGTGCTAGAAATATAAAGACTGCAACACTAATTGTTAACAGTGACCCAACAGAGGAAGGGAAATAAAAGCAGAAATGTACACCGCAGCACTGGCATGATAGGCGAAAGAAAGAAGAGATGTTGGCAGAAGACCTGAGGAGAATTATTGTCACTCAGCCTGCAGCAATGACCACTGGGCAACCGGCGAGGAACTGTAAACCGCAGTATTACTGTGACTTATGAGTACTAAGAGAGAAGGGCTGGAGACTTGAGGAGACATGTAGTCACTCAAACTCCAGCACTTACCACCAGGCAACTGGTGTGAGATAGCAAATAATAATAATAATAATAATAATAATAATAATAATAATAATAATAATAATAATAGGCCAAGAACTATTGGAATAGCATATGGGGGCACCCAAAAGGACACAACGTAACACTGCAATGGTTAGAAAACATGAGAAAAGAACTAGAAGATATAGACAAGGGAGAACCAATAGTACTGAATGAAACCACATTGAAACATACTCTTAAGAAAGCAGCCAACTGGAAAGCATCGGGTCCCGACGGGATCCATGGGTATTGGTTCAAAAAATTCACCACGTTACACGGCAGACTCACTCACCTACTCCAAAATTGTCTAAACGAAGGCAAGGCACCAGAATGGATGACTAAAGACAGAACCACCTTCATCCAAAAAGACCCAGAAAAGGGAACATAGCAAGCAACTATAGACCAATCACGTGCTTACCACTTATGTGGAAAATCCTGACCGGGCAAATAGCAGAGAGAATATACATGTCAATGGATAGAAGGGGACTACTACCAGAAGAACAGAAAGGGTGTAGGATAGGAACCAAAGGGGCAAACGATTTACTCTACATAGACCAGATGATCTTAAGAGAAGTGAGGAAAAGGAGAAAGAATATCGCAATGGGATGGATAGATTACAAAAAAGCGTATGATATGATTCCACATAGCTGGATATTCGAATGCCTTAGAATGTTCAAAATTAGCGAACCGGTGGTTAAATTCATTGGTAATTCAATGGAAGACTGGAGAGTAGATTTGACAGATTTTGATGATAATAATTATAATAATAATGATGATGATAATAATAATAATAATAATAACATGATATACTATATAACAAAATACTCAAAATTTTCGATACATTTTCATCTTCGTCAGTCGAAATTCAAATGTAAAACAACTTTCAAAATGTTCTGCAAAGAAAAACAAAATAAAATTTGAACGTCATAAGTTCCAATAACCTGGTGCTTTTTTCAGAAAGATTTTTTTCAAAAAAATTGAAATGGTGAACATTGGAATGATTTTCCTATCGTTATCGGAACCCACTCGGGAGGTTGGAAGAACTAGTAATCCGGAGAAGGAGTGAAGCCATCTAGAGGACTGCACTGCTGAAATCAACTAAAATACTGAGGAGAGTCCTGGAATATTGAGAAAACTTGCTGTCACTTGATTTCAAGTGAAACCCACCGGTCACTAATGGTGTGAAGAAAATAACAGCATTACTAATATCAGATACAATACTGGGTAGAACACTAGAGCAGTGGGGAGACTTATTGTCACTTGATATCTATAACTAATGTTACTATTACTACTGGTAATAATGATAGAAAATTTTAGGTTAGTTTTTAATGATTGGTATATTGATTTGATCAGACAGATAGATATGAACAGACGCATGTATATATATATATATATATATATATATATATATATATATATATATATATATATATATTATACTCATAATACATATGGTACAGATCAGGTTAGCAATATAGCATAATATAAAATAACGTCTGATATGTGATAGATTTATTTCATAGAGTGTTTGATACATTCAACTTTATACTGCGAAAGCCAAGTTGTTTCAGAGTAGAGCTGGAAATATATAATAGGATGTTGATTCGCTACGCAGACAAGTTTATGTTTCTGTCCTCTCTGGGCCTCATCTGGCGAATGATCTTGATTCGGCAACCTGAAGAGGCCCAAAGAGAGCAGAAACATAAACGTGTTTGTGAAGCGAATCTACTTTCTACTATATATATATATATATATATATATATATATATATATATATATATATATATAGGGACATTTTAGATTCTTTGAGTTGACGCCTTCCCCTTGCTAGAAAGACCATGCAAGCAAATTATAGATAAATAGAAATAGTTCAATGAATCTATTGCTGTCAGCCTCAACCAACACGCTCTCTGTGTGTAAAAGGCTACAGCTTACGGGTATGAATGGCCTATCTAATTGACAAGCGTGGATTTACCATGTAAATGGAGATATGAGATGCTTGGCGACGACCTGTCCACAAGGGCATTGGAGATACAGATGAGAGGTAGGGTTCAGTTTGCGACAGACAAGGAGACCAGACGTTACGTGCTGCAGAAACCGTCACAACCCTGCGTCATTAGCTGCACCCAGTGAAACAGTGACTGTCATTTGCGTATCGGGCTGCACATCTGCAGCGGACGATGTCAAGACCCAAAGAACAAACAACACTCAAGGGGTGCGTCAAGCAAGATCTCCAGGCCTGCCAAATTTGGGTCTTTTGTGCCGAACTCGGTTCGTTTCGTGCAATTTGCTTCCTCTGGTTGTCATTGTTAAAATTGAGTACTCCTCTTTAATGTTACTAATTTAATTTAAAATCACAATAAAGTATAAAAACATCTAAAAACAATGATGATTTTGCGTTAAATTTGCAAAATATCCTATTCTAAAACGTTTCCTGTCACATGACACGTGTTATGTGAATGAGGGTGTCTAGCACAAGAAAAACCGGGGTTGCCAATTTAGCTCTTTTCGAGCTAGACTTAGTTCATTTTTGGCGCATTTAGCTCCTCAGCGTTTTGTATATCTTCGTATCCTTTATTCCATAGTAGTTTACCCGTGTGCCAGTTGAATGAAATTCTGTCTTACCACGAACACACTGACACATGCTTTTATGTCGTATCGTGACAGAAGACATCTGCATATTGCTACTTATTATCTGTGTGCATTTGCAAATTTATTGAAGAATTCAATTGATTGTTGTGTATTTATCTGTATAATTATTCATAAAGCATTTATTGTAACAATTTATGATGGATATTAATCTTCATCATATTCGGTTTTGATGGTCTCCCGATGATTAATGATAATGTTGCGAGATATGATTATTGATATTCACAAAGCTCAACTCAGTTTGATTAGGGCGACAAGCGTAGAGCAGACAGTTGGTTCCCCATTTTTTGAGCAGATTTATGCTAAAAAAGAAATCAATATTAATTAGTCTCCAGAAGAATTAGATCTTTTATACCATCCTTCGTTTTGAGAAAGGTCATCAGCATTCAAAGAAATTTTTTCGACAATTGGATGGCAGAAATAAGAAAAAGAGTTGCTCGAAAAATTCTTTGAGTAATACTTCCAGAGTGATTTCGTACTCTTTGGCGTGAGAATTCTTGTGTGAGGCGACAAACCTTTCCGGCGAAAACATGTTTGGTGACTAACATTTTGTACTTACGATAATGATAATTGAATCATAATCATCCGTAGGTGAAACTTTAAAGAACCTTAAAACAGTGAATTTAGCTTCATTCAGAAATATTTTGTGTTGGGAATAAAACTTGAACTTATAAAATTAATGATAGTTTTCATTCTAATTGCTCTCTTCGTAGGTGAATGTTTAAAACTAAAAAAAAAGATGAGAAACATTTTATGGGTTCTATTTATAATGTAACTATAATGCTAAACTGAACAGTTACTTTTCGTTCGATAGACAAACATACATAATTGTCCTCGTTAGAAATAACTGTACAAATATGGACGGTGAATGAACTAGATGAGAAGTGAGGGGATAAAACTGTTATTTGGGAATTCGCCATTCTGTCGGATTGTTTGACTAAATGGTTATGAACTACGCTGCGATGAAACAGCTACCTCATCGGTTGCAGGTTCGATTCCTGCTGCAACCCCATTTTAATGCATTGTTCATTCTATTTACACTGTCTAGGCCGGATGACTCATGTGTAACGACGGGAGGTCATTTCAAATAATATAACACATTCATATATATATATATATATATATATATATATTTATTTATTTATTTATTTATACATATTTAGTCTAGGAAGCTTTACAGCTTTAAGCACTTAACAGTAAGAAACTTCTGCAAAATTCCTTTGTGTCACTTCAGTCACTTATTTCCCAATATCTGTCAATGCAATTTTTGTAATTTCCTTCGGTATTTTTTCCTGTTTCACATACACTATGTAATTAGGGTACAATTTTTAAATTTTTTCTTGTTCAGATCATCAGTTGTTTACCATATAACTGTTTAGGTGATTTGAAAAACAAAACAGCTATATTGACATGGCACCCCCAGCAGTGTTGATCCAACACCACCCCCCTTTGAGCAATGATTTTAATATATAACTGATGTCATACATGTGGTTTGTTATTGTATATAGGGTATTACCATAATGTATTGTACAAGGATGTTATTTTATACTACACATCATTTTTCGAAACAAGGTTATCTTACGTAGGTCACCGAAAAATGTATTTAACGATGTGGGATCAATTATACCTATATATATATATATATATATATATATATATATATATATATATATATATATATATATGTATAAGGAGTGAAGGTTTCAATCCTGCCTCGTGGTACTGGACGGGATAACTGATTGTCTATAGCCACACTAAAGAGTTGTAATACAACGAAACAACTATCTATGGATGACACGATAATATATATATATATATATATATATATATATATATATATATATATGTGTGTGTGTGTGTGTGTAAACTATAAGTAAATATTTTTTCAGTGGTTTATTACGGATCGAAAGAGTTTTACACACATAAACATACACACACACACACACACACACACACACACACACACACATATATATATATATATATATATATATATATATATATACGAAAATGTCGAATATTATCATTGAAAGCGCTGGACCACATACATTTGCGCACTATTTGAACTAATTAATTCAACACACATAATTTCTTGGTCGAAAACCAGGAAAGTAAATGAAAACGAGTATTGATATACATTTATCTAAACATGTATTAACAATGGCTTGCCGCCTGGATACATCTGATTCATACTTATACATGTACTTTAGTCTATAACACCGTAGCCGGATGAAGAAAAACTCATTCATTTTGCCCAGCAAGTTTTTTTTGTTTTTATGAATCATATTTTTCAGCATAGTTTCCTTCCTTGTCAATGCACACAATTCAGTGATAAATATTAATCATGCAGATCAAATACTCACGATGAAAAAAAGATCAATATTTATTTGATAACCATTTTAGGCTTTGGACTTATTGATCTACCCTTGTATATATATATATATATATATATATATATATATATATATATATAAATATATATATAATTCATAGACAGCTGTTTCGTTGTATAACAACTCTTCAGTGTGGCTACAGACTATCCACTATCCCATCCAGTAGCACGAGGCAGGATCGAAACCTTAGCTTCAAACCCGGAGGCGGGTATCCTCTCTCTACTGCACGGAACTGGAGGGTCAGTGGGGTTGAATTTAAGTGATTCATTTATTTATCTTATATATTCCTCATCCATCAGAGTGCTCCATTCCATGTTGGAAGAGCATTATTTCATATATATATATATATTTATATTCTCCCATTGTCGTATCCTGTTTAGTAAGTAGTTCGGCGATGTCAGGTCGGGGTAAGCAGGAGATCTATTAAATATAAGTAAAACAAAATATATTTTGACAATTCCGCCTAAAGTACTTAACAAACTAAACGAAAATAAATGATGTAAAAAAAAAATGGAGCTTACACAGTGTGTGGTGCAGTTTTAACACACGTGTATACACATGTGTTTACGCAGTTGTGTCAGTGTGGGAGTTATGGTAGATGTGTGTATATGTATGTTATGTGTTAGTGCGTGTACACATGAGTTAGTATCTGTGTGTTTGTGTCACTGCCTGAGTCATGCTTATTGTGTGTATATATGTGCGGGCATGAAACTATATCCCTTTGTATACACGTGTGGGTGTGTCCGATGTATGTGTACACGTATCTGTGTGTATGCGAGTGTGTCAGTGCATGAGTCATTATAGGTGTGTATATGTGTGTGGGTATGTATTAGTGTGTATCTTCATGTCAGCATGTATATCAGTGCGTGAGTCAGGTGTGAATATATGCGTGGGTATGTGTCAGTGTATATCTATGTCTCTGTGTGCGTGTACACGCAGATGTCAGTGTGTGAGTCATCGTTGGTATGTGTATATGTGTGGGCATGAGTTAATGTGTATATCTATGTGCTTGTGTGTGCGTGTGTGTATGCTTGTGTATGTGTGTATGTGTCAGTGCGTGAGTCATTCTTGGTGTCTATATATGTGTAGCGTGTGTCAGCGTGTGCTATTTTATGTCTGTTCTGTCTGTATGTATACACGTATGTCAGTGTGTGATTCATTATATATATATATATATATATATATATATATATATATATATATATATATATATGAGACATGTGTTAATGTGTGTGTGCACCTATGTCCTTGTATGTGTATCTAAATGTATGCGTGTATGTCAGTGCCTGAGTCATCATGCTTGTGTATGAATGTGTGGGCATGTGTTAGTGTTTACCCATGTCAGTGTGTGCGTGTGAGAAAGAGTCAGTGGAGATGTGTGTGTTAAAACAATTAGAACCATTTTGATACGATAGAGGGCATTAAAAACAAATCCTCTCGTCAGTCGAGTTTATTTTTGCGGGGTTGGGGGCGGCGCGGGGCGGTGGCCAAGTGGAGTGAATGAACTGAAAATAATAAGAAAAAAAAACAAATAAAAAAAGTAAGTGTAAAAATACATAGAAAACGTTTCATTCATTTTTTCTGGTTTTCTTTTCTTTGTTTCAGTTTCTTCTTCTTCTTGTTCTTTTTTTTCTTCTTTTTCTTCTTTTTCTTCTTCTTCTTGATCTTGTTCTTTTTCTTCTTCTTTTTCTTCTTCTTCTTTTTCTTCTCCCTGCTTTTCTTCTTTTTCTTCTTCTTTTTCCTAGCAGTAGTAGTAGTATTGCTTATATTCTTACTACTCTGTATTCCGAGATACAATCTGATCCTTCGATGAAATACACAAAACTGTAGAATCTATCCTAAAACCTTCAATTATCATTATTATTATTATAATTATTATTATTATTATTATTATTATTATTATTATTATTATTATTATTTGTTGTTGTTGTTGTTGTTGTAGTTGTAGCAGTAGTAAACATTTGAATAATGAAATGTCAACGGCGAACCGGAAAACATGAAAATCATCACCGTCAGAGGATAAACTACCCCCCAGTGCAAGAATCATCTCTCCTCTTTTGTCATCAGTCTATTGGGACAGGGGTTGCCAGATTTGGCCAGAAAAGGGGGACAATCCGAGCTTCATCTCAGAGACTTACCCAACGCAGGCATTGGAATGGCGCTGACTTCGAAAATTCAGCGAGATTAGAGGTAGAGGTCCAATACCAGGCTCCCCCGAGAGGCTGGTAACGAATCTCTCCCATCAAGGCTCTATTCTAATGCCTGTGTTGAGTGAGTCTCTGTGATATGGCTCAGATTATCTCCCTTTCTGACCAAATCTGGAAACTCTGTCTTGGTGTTGTTTTGTTTTCCAGTTTTGTTTTAAGGAGCGTGATTTATTTCCACTTATATTGGTTCTTGTTTGAAGCTGTCTGGTTCAGTAGATCTACATCTACCCCCCCCCCAACACACATGGAGTAGAAACGAACAAATAAGCAAAAAAGAATTACAAAAAGGAAGGATGAGAATAAGATAAAAGAAGAAGAAAAAAGACAATTGAACTTTTTAGTTGAGGCCAATGAAACTTGTCAGTCGCTCCTCCCGTCAACGTCTGAACACAGCTTGAAGACAAGGAAACGTTAAGGTCGAAATAGAAAAAAAATAGAATGAAAGAAAGAAAAACGAACCAGTTTGGTAAGCATGGGAGTGGGGAGATGGGGGAAGGGAGACAGAAGAAGAGAAGGATCGAAGAGAGGAAGAGGAGGGGGGAAGGAAGGGAGGAAGGAAGAAAGGAAGTAAAGAATAGAAGAATAAAGGAAAGGGGAAGGAAGGAAGGGAGAAAGGAGAAAGGATAAATGGAAGCTAAAGGAATAAAGGAGAAGAAAGAAAGCAAAGTGGCAGGGAGGGAGAAGAAAAAAGAGAGAGTCAAGAAGTCAAGAGGAAGAAAAGAAGAAGAAAAGAGGAGTAGAATGAGAGAGAAGTGAAGGAGGAGGCGAAGAAGATGGAGAAAGAAGAAGGGCAAACAGAAGGAGGGGAAGAAGGTTGAGGAAAAGAAGGCGTGGGGTAGGAGAGGGATGGGGAGAAAGTGAAGGAGGAGGCAGAAGATAATAAAGATTTAAGAAGAAGAAGAAGAAGAAGAAGAAGAAGAAGAAGAAGAAGAAGGAGAAGAAGAAGAAGAAGAAGGGGGAGGGTAGAAAAGAAAAGGAGAAGGTGAACAATAAAAGGAAGAAGCAAAAAATATTGCTCTATTGTCATTCGAAACCCATTTCTGATGGGAACCTTACTGGGGGGGAGAGCCACTTGGGTTAAAATAATTGGTGTTGTTGATCTTACATAAATGCAAGACAAAAAAATCCTGAGGAGACACTAAACGCCCTTGAAATAACAAACAATATGTAAATAAAAATAAATAAAAATCAGAAGAAAAAAAAAAAAAACTAGAAAAAATCCCACCAATAACAATGAGTAAGAAAACCACCAACAGTCAAGTTTCTCGGGTTTAGAAACGGAAAGAAAAAAGAAAAAAAAAAGAATTATTTGCACGAGATGGATGATGAGGAGCTCCCGGAAACTCAGCTATGAGGGTGTATCAAAAGTATTTTCCCTTTTTTTCACAGACATCTACTCCGAAGTGTGTGTATGTGTGTGTGTGGCATAACGTTTAACGGCGCAGACAACGAAATCAGCAAGTCGAGTTCTAACTCAGACCGAAGAAGTGTACATCCCGTTAACGCCCTTTGCCTCATAAAGAGCATAAGTCACCGACAATCGTTGATGTTTCTGTACCAAACTGGGTTTTCCAGTCTTTAGTTGTTGGCCAGTTCTTTTTAGCCTTCAACTTCGAAGAGAGGTCTTACGGCTTCTGGTATTCTTAAACGGACACCCACCCAGGTAACGACAGATTCGGTATTGCTTACCTTCAGTTACTTACGAGAGCCAGTGTTTCCAATGCGATTTGAACGCACACATTTTACGTTCACTTCGACTAATGCCATTGAGAAAGACATGAATGTACCTCACCAGCTATGGATAAATACTGGAGTCTGTAGCCTTGTAAGGTAACCATTCTAGAAGAAGGACAATGATATTAAGTGGATCTTAACTGACTACTGAGCTTCAAGACCATAATTATCATGTGCAACCATGTATATTCAAGCCATACGACTTTGGTTCAAGCTTATGCAGAGTAAGTTGCGCGTGCAATGGCTTTATGACTAGAAAACGCACAAAATGGCGACGACTCCAAAGCTTATTTTCTTTAGTCATCTAAAAACTATCCATGACTTTATCATATTTTTAATATCATTGTTATATAAATATCTTACTCCACCTCAGCGAAATTGTCTAATTGGCGAAATTTAACTTTTTTAAATAAATATGAGTCAAAGATAGTCTTCAAGTGCGCACATGAAATAAGCCACGAGTAAAGGTCCTTCAAAAAACGAAAATACTTTGGATATAGCCGAATATTTTCTCCATTTCAGAATTGGTTTCGAATCTGAAGATCTCTTCAAGAAAACAAAACAAAACAAAAAACAACAACAAAAACTAACAAACAACGTTTCGGACATTGCACCCCAGCCTCCTTCAGGATCCGAACCTTTAATTTTTTTTAACTCTCTGATAACATTGCAGGTTGTTCATGAAAGTTCGATGGGAGAAGAAGACAAGAGATATCAAGGCTCCAAGTTTCCACCAACAGGACAATGGCCTAGTGGATAACAGCTGGTTAAACCTAGTCTGTTTGGTAGTCGTGTTCAATTCCTGGGTCGGGTAGTGCACATGGGTGCACTGAACAATTGTCCGGGGAACCCGTAATTTTTGAAAAAGAAATTATATTATTCTGATGTGTTTGGAAAGGGTCCCCAGTAAAGTACCTCACCCGGAGGCCTCCATTATTCTCAAGGTGCCCTCTAGGCATGAACAGTGGAATGAGAACAACCTTTCCCCGTAGGTTGGATTCGAATATTCCATGAAGCTTACCAACTACGAGAGACTCCTGAAGAAGACCAGAAGTTACAACGACTGAAACGTTGTTGAAACTAAGATGAGGACACGAGTCTGAGTAAGTCAGTGTAGGACAACAATAATTCATCTCGGAAATTCAAACAGAACTCTTAGAGGAAAACGTCTACAAATGTTTGCGTTCGCTCCGTGGTTTTTTATTCTTTAAGCTGGATTTAAAAGAGATCAAGGTTTATTGTATTGTCAAACTCCAGTCCAAGTTGGAGGCTGGAGTTGACTTCGTTTTTTTCGGTGTAGCAACAAGAACAAGAACGACAAAAACAAGCCTCAGCCAATTTAGGGACAGAAAAACTCCACTGATTGCATTTGCAGTATCAAAATATTGGATATCTGTCAAGAGTTGCCTCTCCTAAATCTTTGTGTTCAATAACAGCCCCTTAAGGTATAGACAAACAAAGGTCTTTTGTATTTTATGAACCCATAATCGTTAGAGTACATGAGTGGTAACGTATGATAAGTGCCCAACGAACCATCTTTAAAAAGTTGATATTTTCGTTATTTCCAGAGCTTCAATACATTTTTATCTATTTATTTTGAAGCTTTTAACTCACTATCAATTATAATTCAGAACGTTCAAGCTTCAAATTAGAAAAGTAACTCAACATTGTAGCTTTAGAAAAAACAAAAATATCAACGTTTTAAAAATGGTTCGTTGGGCATTTAACATGCATGGCCACACATATAATAAACAGAAGTTGCAATAATCATTTTCAGTCGGAATAGAAAGAGTTTGACCCTAAAGCAATCAGGCTTGTTGGTTCTGTACAATCCCTCAAGCCAACGAATCCCGTTTTTAGATGGTCCTTTGTAGACAGGACCGAATTTAACACAAATGGGGTCCAGTGTAAATGGCAATAGGCAGGCTATGTTGCAAGAATGAAAGACAACCGATGGACATCACGTCTCACAACATGGATCCCCAGAGATCACATAAGAAACCGAGGCTGACAGAGCACAAGATGGAGAGATGAACTTGACAAATTCAGGAAATACTGGCTCTGCGATACTCATGATGGGGAATTGTGGCGAATCCTGGGGAAGTTCTATGTCCAACGACGGACGTAAAAAGACTGATGATGATGATGATGATGATGATGATGATGATGATGATGATGAACATTCTTTGAACCCTTCTCTTTTTATTGTTGGCAATCATTTTCAAACAAATCAAAACAAAAATGATATATTCATAAAATTATGTTTAATTTAACGTCAAGTCCTTTCCGGACAAATAACCTATCTCTATGGAACATGATAAATACTCAAACAAGTTTAATGGAGACTTTTTAATTTTTTTTTTTACCCGCAGAAAAAATCAAAACAATATCAAAATATTTTTAAGACATATTTTTTTTCGGGGTGGTCCCTTAAAATCTTGGGACCCTGTGCAGCTGCTCTGTTTGCACAGCTCTGAGTACAGCTCTGCTTGTGGACGCGTATTTTTTTCATGGGGGTGCGTGGATTCGAATAGAAACTGAAAGCAGAAAAACTGTAGAACATTCACATCATAAGTTTATCTCCTGAAATTAACGTTGTTATCATCGTCAGTTGAGCCACAAGGACGAAGGATTCTCTTTGCTGTCCATTCAGTGGTGGATCAACTCTTAGGCTGAGTCGGTTCGAGTTTAGGGGCCAAAAGGAAGGGGGGGTTCCCGAGAGCAAAACATGGTTTCATTGAGTGTACAAAAAATATCCTTCTCATAAAGTACTTGTGGTATATTATACATAACACAACGATATAAATTATTGAACAAGACTTGACCACTTTATATCTACTTAACGAGGGGTGAGTCAGGGATCAGGGCCAGTGGGTGGAGCCCTACTAAAACTCAGCCTAGAGCCTGGGTGGGAGATGATTCGCCACAGTGTCCAATAGGAGGTGTAGTCACGCAAGCTGTTGATGTCCAGAATGGCAGAATCCAGAAAATAACCAGATTTGTAAGACTGAACACTTATCAAAAACCGGATGAATTTTTTTACTGTTTTTCCAACTTAGGTAAACAAAAGATGCGAGTGGCCGAGCGGTTAATGGCGTGTCGGGTTCAAACCCCGGCTTAGACAGTTTGCGTTCATTTAAAATACGCCATGGGCAAGCATGTCAGGGTAAGGCTCATCTACCCTCATGTCTTACACTTACAACAACAGACTTTAGGAAAGGCCTATATCCAACAAGGGACTTTGAAGGCTGATTAAAAAAAAAACAGTTGAAAAGAGGGTTTCGTCCATATAAGGGAATGGAAAACATAATATAATCTGAACTGTCCATATCGATTGAAATCCATCAAACTGATGCCGCGTACAAAAGTCGAATCTGCCATTTTGATTTGTCCAGCGTTATTCAGACTATCTGATTCATGGATCAGCAAATTTTTTTCATTGCGTCAGGGACAAGTAGCATATCTGTACCAAATTATTATTCGTACATGATCAGTAAGATACAAATTCAGCATTCATAAATATATTTTTGCCTTTGCAGTGAACGTACAATCTATATAGATAGTAAGTTTGTCGTAAAGAACGAAAAATATTCATTATCACCGTCCTATTAATGATGTCGCTAAAACAAATTTTAACAGTCATAGTAATGTTGATTTTTAGTTGAAAAATATAATGAATATATCATATGTCATTTCAGTTTTTTTAGGAACTTTATTAAGTTTCTCTCCTGCGAAATAATTCCCAAGCGTGGCTAAGAAAGTCAACTTGTAATATACACTTTAAACAGCATTGACTCATTAAGTGCGAATGACTGAAATTTCCGTTTGCTATTCGATGGATTACTCGATAAAAATTTCCGTTTTATAGTTATTGATGGTAACTCAATTCTTTTCGGTGAGTCAATGCTTTAACATGCAATGAATTACTTGCTATGGATTATATTGCAATGGACAAGGACTTTTATCTTGCAATGGGTAACTATTACTCTTCAGCACCTTTCGCAGTCAATGGGTTAAAGATGTCACAACGAGTCGCGTATAGGAAATCTATGGTCCACGTATCACACGTTTAGTGGTATTGTATTGCACATCGAATCGGACCAGATTGTGCTATAAAACACCATTTCATGCGTTTCGATTTAACGCGAATTCGAATATAACGCGATGTGTAAATTCCGTATTTTCTTCTCTTCTTTTTGTTCGGATATTTTAATTTCATTTTGATTTGAATTGTTATTATTTTAATTTATTGATTCTCTAAATTATATTTGATTGAAATAGGAATCTTCCCGTAGAATAAAATCTCAAATCAATCATAGTAAAGGCACCGCGATACTGTGCGTGCCCGATTTTTCTATCTATATATTAAGAGAGATTTTGTTCGCAGTGGTTTAGCAAGAGACACTCGATCAATTTTTAAAGAAATGAACTATAAATGACAATTTCAAATACACCATTAATAGTGTTTACACATACGATATTATTGAATGTATTTATTATTGAGTTGAGTAGAAAGTTTAGGAAACGAATTTTCATAACTTACAAGTGTATGAAGACGAGGTTTCAAACTTAGAATCTTTTTTTGTTCTTTGTTTATTAAAGAGCTTCACTAAAAAATAAATTGTCTTAATTTTTACTGTAGCAACAATGATACGTTTATACAACAGAAGTAAATCACTTGCCAGAAGGTAAAAGAGCCTAAAACGAGTCTGAAAGGACGAACGTAGGGGAGTTTCATAATGTTAGGTCAGTATTGGTTCAGTTTGAGCGCTGGTTTTATTGAATCCCGATTTAGCGCGACTACGCTTTTTCCGCGATATTCTGTGGACCTCGACAGTCGCATTGTAACGGGGTCATACTGTATTTAAAAGCCGGAAATAGCTTCAGAACCGCTTACGGGGGTTAATACGAGAAGGCACGAATTATTTGAACGTTGATGATTGGCTTTTGTTTTTATTTTTTCTAAGCAGGACCAGCTCGTCCATTAGGCAAACCAAGGCGGTCGTCTAGGGCACAAAGGTCCTAGGAGCGCACTCAAATAAAAATAAAGATAGTCGATAGAATACACCCGGGGCGCAAATTTCAAGTCTCGCCCTGGTGGTATCAAACCTTTGCGCAAATTTTATGTCTCACCTAGGGCGTGTAAAACCCCTTGAGCCGGTCCTGTTATTATCTTGTGTAACTGGTTTAAACTGGAGTGACTTGTAGATTTTCGTCAGTATCAATATCCATAAAACTTGTTTTAAGCAGTGGCGAATTTTCTGGATTGTTTTCATCTGTGTCGTACGACCCGGACCCAGATCCAATTAGGATGTTCCTGTGGGCCAGGTGGAAGATTTCCTGGCGCCGGTTTTTATCTTTCTTCAAGTAGTAACTGTCCACTGTCGGGTCATCACTGTTCCATCGGGCCCTCATGTACGAGCGCAAATTGGGACTGTTTTGTGATGTAATTTCCATTTCATCGACCGGGTTGCTAATGGCATTCGTATAGCTGTAGTCGATCGCCTTGTTAATTGGATTTGTATTAACAACAGCGTTGCTAAAAAAGTCCGGGTTTTCTGAATAGTTGCTAGTGGGGTTTGTGTAAGCAACTGCGTTGCTGATAATGGCGTGGTTTTCTGTACTGTTCCATGTCTCTTCGCATGGGGTGTTGTTCGAGCTGGGTGGACGAAGCGATTTCGCCGTAACCATTCTCTCTTGGCGTGTTGATTTATTCTCGCCGACAATCCAGTATGTTGTAACATTGCCTTTGCCCTGTGAAGAAAGAAGAAAAGTGTTCAATTTTATTTTTTTTAAAAATCGTGATTAAAATAATCTTACGGTAAAACTGATTTCAATCCTTTTCATTGAATGGCAGGGTGAGCTAGGTACTAAAACGGTCGAAGCAAACCATTGGTATTTAAGGATAGATTTAATCACTTAGAAAAGGAATTATATTAATGCAATTCGTTAACAAGTAATTCAGAAGAGAATTCAAAAATGCTATTTTTGCCTTTCATGAAGAACATATTCATTTATTGCATCATTGAAAAGGGTTGTTTAACAGGCTCAATAAGAATACCAGGGAAGTCAAAATGTATTCAAATGTTGTTTTTTTTTTGTGTCCATACTGGGAACATTGTCACACGGTCCTTGTTAGAGGGAGAATCGATCCTCCAAAAAATCCTAAGGCACACTTACAGATACTTCGCGGCATTGGTTGAACATCGTTGAGGTAAAACAATTTGAAAATGAAAATATAGATTGTGAGACTGATTCAAAATTATCGCCAAATCTGATTATATTTTTTCAAAGAAAATATAACTTTGAGAATTACCAAGTCTCGGGTATCTTGTTCTTTTAACAGGGCTAAATTAACTTAGTTGTTGCGTTACTAGGTTGTTCAGAGATCGATCCGAATATGCCTCTTGTATGTACCCCTTTGTGCATTCTTGGAACCGGAAAAGTTACATGACCGTAAACGGGGAGATTGATGATGTAGTGGTCCCTAAATGATGTGTGGCATATTCGATCATCCAAGTGAGTTGCTAGGTTGGTGAGGTTGGGATTGATATGGTCATCACTGGGTGTATAGCTGCGTTACGTATCTAGAATTGGCATGTATACTGAAAGGAACATTGTCTCTTTTTCTTTATGAAGGGAAGAAGAATCAGGTCATTGCATTGGGAAAATAACAATTTTCATTTATTGATACTAGTACTGCCCGTCTCTGGAAACTTTTCCTTTTAACAGGTACGAATATAGGAAACACATGTCAATCAGGGTGTTTTGTTTATAAAAATAATCTGACCTACCGACAACAGATATTCAACTACTACGTATGTGTCAAAAGTTTATTGAAGTATTGCGAATCTTTTTATTGCTTGAATCGACGCACCTAGCGAGAGCGCTGTAGGGGTTGGAGACCCACGCCTCGTGGACACAAGCAGAATGCTCGGTCTGAAATGCAGCTTCCAGGAGAATTAATCAATCGATAAAAATCACTGTGTAATGTGATGTTTGAAGCAGTCATCGCTTTCCCCTTGAATCGATCAATAGTCAGCATCCACACACCATTCCAGTTCTTGCTCACCCATCGGAGGTCTTCTTGTATTGTTCGTTGCCAGTCGGTTTTCGGTAGAACTCGCTTCCGTTTACCATCAGTAATTCACCACAGTTCTCGGAATGCAGATTTACTAGGTGAGAGCCTTACTGCGTGGTCAAGCTATTTCATTTGCCGTTTGCAGATTTCATTACCTTCCAAGATATACCTTCCCCTAAGTTATCCAGTTAAATTTTGGTTAATCAATAATTAGGTTGATATCCAAGATGTGAACACAAAAGGCTATGAAGGTTGAAGGATGTCTCTTGTCACATAGGGAGAAAAGAAGAGGCAAGGTCTAATATAAAAGATAGGATGAAATATGAGGCTTGTAGATAAAGATCGACCCTAAGAGGCTTTGCGTCATACCTTTTCTGAGCCAAGTCAATAGTTATTGATCATTTGAGGGCTTACCTTTAGGTGTACAATACCGCGTTCTTCGATTTCGTAACCTCCGAGCTGATCCAGAAGTTCTTTGCATTGTTGCGAGCAGTGGATTTTTAAAGCTGTAAGAGAAATTATGAAAAAACAGATTGATTTCAGACCTTTTTTGGGGGGGGGGGGAAGGGTAACTATTTATCATTCAACTTATTGAAGACAAGCTGCCTTTCTATGATGTAAATAACAAGAACCGAATCATCTTGGTAAGGGATAATAGCGTTCAGGAATATCACACACTTTCACGTAAGTATATACAGGAGATCGTATGAAATGAGATGAGAGAAGATCAGTTTCAGATCTTATCAGAGATCATTATTGAAGTAAAGGAATTGAATTATTACAGCTTTTGGGTTTAGAGTTTGTTATCCAGTATCAATAATGATTTAAGTAGAACTACGGTGTGTGTCTTACTACCCACAACCTACAGGTCGGTATATAACAATTGTCGCCGAGTTTACCAACTAACTCACATATACAACCGTCTGTCTCATGCTTTGGTTTGGCGGACGAATATTTGGAAGGGGTTTTCACATCGGTTGCAAGGGCTCTTTGCAGTCTCTCACGGCATCTGCAGAAGGTCTGTTAACCGGAAGAAGGCCCGGTTTTAAAAGAGGATTGGAAATGTGGTAAGATCTCAGGCCTTGGCATTGAGAGTATTTTCAATGTGGTATGCGTTGCACGTATTACCACTCCCTACCGTTAAACCAAGATGTCACTCGCATGACCCAGCAGGTTGGTCGATGTTAGTAATGCCCAAAGGTCGTAAGTTTTCTGATAGAGTTTCCTTCTCCGGACAAGTGGGTGTGGGAGGTCTGCTGCCCGACTGCTGAAGCAAATCGTAAGCTCTGAGGTTAGCTTACATACATGCATAAGAGGTGCAGCAATGTCTCAAGGAATAAATGATGAGGAAGTAGTAGAACAACCTACCTCATCCCATAAAAGTTCTGATTAGTCAATCGAGAAGGACCGTCATGTGATCCATGTCTTTTGGCAGAATGTCGTGTTGGGATGATCAATTAAAAAATGAAAATAGGGGTGACCAATGAATGAATTACTTCTCTTGTCCTTTGTTGGGACATAATAACTAAAAAGTCCAAATTTTCAAAAAAAATAAGTGTCAACCCTACTGAACATAAACTTACATTGTAAATTGAAACAAAAGATTCAAACTCAAACTGTTCGTATCTATCTATTTATCCCCTCTATAAACACGGAGGATTTACTAAATGAGTTAATGGTGTTATGAAGATTGTGTAGCTTTAGTCGTCCAAGTACGGGGAGTCTGTCAAGAAAATCGACATTCGATAGATTGGCTTTTAACTAGAGAGATGTAGGGTCACACAAACACTGCAGCTCAATACTCTGGAATAATCGTGGAGAGTGGAATAATCAGGGAGTTGGAGCGGAAAAAGTAACAAACCTTAAAAAACGAGGGGGCACAAGAAAGGATGGGGACAGAAACTGATTAATATTGAAAGAGATCAAGAATACATTTGATATCAAAAATAAATTCATTGTTGGAAACAATTGAAATTAAGATTTTTAAAAAAATAAGTCAAATTTAACTTTAAAAAATCAAATACAACATTTAATATCGTTTTCAATGCTATATTACATAATAAGATACATCACATCTTCTTGGTTTCAACGAACTTCTTTATTAAATAAGGAAAAAGTAACTTGCTTATTTCGCGAAGATTGTACACTTCACTAAGACTTTCTAAAAACCTTCCGTCTTTATTAATCTGTCATCTTTGCATAAATTCGCCAGAGACGTTGTGTTGCTGGTTATTATTGGCTCCTAAGGTGCCTTCATTGCTTTAGTTTCGCAGAAACCTCTGGTGGTACGTCATCCATATTGCAAGTGTCATCATTCTTATCTCCATCGTCATTATTGATATCTATTTCCATTCAGCCAGTATTGGTTTCAATTTCCATCTCATCGAGGACGTCTATGAAGCCATAGAGATTTACATCGTCATGTAGGTAATCCATCAATTTGATTCCTTCGATATTCTTTCAGTGGATACCTTTCAGCGGAATCAGTTTTTGTATCGCATCATGCAAATCAGCACTTCGCGAAACAGTAAGATATCTTGTCCAATAAGATGGAAAAATTGATAAATCACCAGATGGTCCACTGAATCATCAAATACTTTTGTAACGAAGTGATTTGGAAGCTGCTCGTATGTCAACCTTCAACTTATCCCGAACAAAAGTTAATATACTGGACATTTCTTCCTCCGAAATTGTGGGCATTTTCTATATATTCGCTTAGGTCAGAGAACATTAGAGCCGATTCTTCATTGCGATGGACACGTTTTAAAGGGAGATGAATGGCATTTTGTAGGTTGAATACTGTTAGGCGAGCCTTTGGCAGAGCAAGCTCAACCTTCAAAAATAAGAAGATCCCATTAATCCTAAAAAGAAGGTGTATAACCAATGCATCCTCCCAATAGTCTTTTATGGAACTGAAACATGGAACCTAACCAAAAGACTGATCAGCAAATTGAGAACCATGCAACATTCACATGAAAGAATTATGCTGGGCCTCACATGGAGAGATCACAAGACAGCACAGTACATCTGGGAGAAGACAGGAGTCAGGGACATAATAGAATCCATTAAAAATCTCAAATGGCAATGGGCTGGCCATGTTGCAAGCATGGCGAACAACCGATGGACATTGTGACTCACGATATGGATCCCTCGAGATCACATGCAGAACCGAGGCCGGCAGAATAACGGTTGCTCGTTCACGGAATAGCATTCTTGATAACCTTACGTTTAAATAGAAATTCTGGTACGAATACTAAGGTCAGATAAAAGAAACCTGCATGAAAACGGTTGCTCGTTCATGGAATAGCATTCAGTTTTCTTTTACAAATACGTCCGCCCCTTTGGATCTCATCATTTTTCCTTCTCTTTCAATGTAACGGTATAACATCTCTCCCACACGTTCCAAGAAAAATCTCCGAACGTTTTTCCAATAATCTCACCTGATAATAGGATCTTCCTTTTTAATTGCAAACATCTTATTTGGTTCCTGTTTCTTCATCCATTGGTCTCCGAACTTTGATTGGTCTTCAGGTACCACATCATTAAGTACCAACCATTCAGAGCCAAGTGCTTGGGCTTTCATCTTAAACATCCGCTTTGGCAAACAACCACGTAATACCTCTCGCACATCAACAAACCAGTAAAAAAGAGCTTCTCTTACAGCAAGGTCTTTGGCCTTACGACCTCCCCCGGAACCACGAATTTTTTCTAGCAGGATACACAGAGGTATCATGTAGACCAGTTGTTCTCACCCTCTTTACCATCACACCCACTTCAGTAGATGAACCTTGACTCTACGCAAATCCCATCTTCAATGAATTGATTAATTTGAAATAAGTGCGACAAATATTTAAAAAGGTCAATCCACATCCTACAAGGTGATAATTTGCTATTTGCAGACATTTTCTGTTAAGCTTTCATCATCAGTGAATTGACTAAGTAGAAGAATAATTTCATGTTACCTTGAACTTGATAAATTGTATCTTTACTAAATTTTACCTTTGGATTAGTTTAATATTCAGGAAATACTAAGAATGAACAAGGAAATAATATTTCATAAGTATAATTCAATTGAAAAATGATTGAATTATTTGTCATTTTTTCACGGTAAGGGTGAAGTAGTATATCATACAAAAACTCACGAACACAATTCCTGAAATAGTTAAAGAAATTATTAACCTTTTTCAGCTGGCTCGAAATTACTATTGTACCCTGGTAAAGAATCACTGACGCAGACTATATCACCGTTTACGTGAGAAGCCATCTTGATAGTTATGTTTAATACACCATCGTCTCTTTTCAAGTCGGATAAATCTGTGTAAAACTTACTAACGGTTTTTGCTGAACATCTTGCTTCAGACTAGATGGCAATTTGCCTTTCAAGCTTTGGATTATACTTTGTTCTCTCTTCTTTTGTCCCTTTTTTCAGCATCAAATTATTGTTTGTGTTTGTATACGAGTCTGACCAGTTCCAACTTCTCAGCATTTGAATACTTTTCAATTGCGCCATGTTTAAATAGCACCTTGTTCTCTTACCCAAACCAAACCTTACAACGCAGTCAGCTTCACAGAATAATAATTTGTTCGTTCTTTCACATTGTTCGTTCATTTGTCCACCATAAAAAATGATGGATTCGCTCGGGTCATTTGTCAAGGCCCGCCAGTCAACTGTTGGTTGTATCGTTCAGTGTCTTGAGACCCACCGTTCAACAGTGACTGCCTTGAATGATGTTTGTTATTGTTTTAGAATTATGTTATCTCGACCATTTTCTTAAACAAAAAAAACAAAAAATCTATTTTCATCGGGCTTTGTGATCAATGTCTTTCATTGGCACAACAGGATGTCATTCGAAATTCCATATTTTAGCGCCATGGTTGTCACTCATATTGCGCACATGTTGGCTTATTAACAGATGCTTTTATGACCCGCTTTAAAAAGTACAAAATTAAAATTCGAAAATTTACTCTGAATTACGAAACTTTGTTTTTGTACAACTTTGTATAAAACTTTGTTTTTAGAGAATTAAATGCTTGCACATAAGTATATTATGTGAAATCCCCGAATTAAAATATTTCAAGGTCACAACACCGAAAATAATAGCAATGAAGCAATTGGAATAAGAATGTCAGGGTGGAATTTAAAAAAAATGAATAATTATTCCAGCGTCTTTGATAGATTGGGTACACTAAGATTGCACTCATTTTTTTTAACTAATTTCACATTGCGAAAAAAACACCTTCAATCATGAAATCGTCTACTCGCACAAGAAATGATGATGGCAGATATCATATGGAAAATCACAGGGCAGAGTAATATATAAGAGAAAAGAAACAGGCGTCAGAGATATCCTGAAGGCTTTCCGTCCATTGAAGTCCATAAGTAATGACAATAGACAAGCCTAGTTGCAAAAGGATATCAGACGACCGCTGGATAACGCAAATAAAAACATGGATATCTCGAGATCACGTGAGCGAAAAAAAATGGCTGGCGAAAAGTAAGATGGCGAGATGATCTTGAAAAATTCGCCATGTTTTGGCACTGTGACACTCAAAAGCGAAAACAACTGGTTAACTATGAGGAGGGCCTATTTCCTTCAGTTGTCTACAATTGGCTTTAACTGGATGATGATGATGATGATGATGATGATGATGATGATAATACTTACGTTGACCAGTCGACTCCATTCGAGAGGCTGTATTCACGGTATCACCAAATAAACAGTATCTGGGCATTTTTTGACCAACGACCCCAGACACACAGGAACCAGAGTGGACCCCGATCCGTAATTTGAGCGTGTCCTTAGGTCGATGGTGGATGCGAAATTTCTTGATAGCGACCAGCAGATGCAGAGACATAGACGCGATTTCGCCGGCGTGCAGGATACCATTCTTCTTTGGCAAACCACTGACCACCATGTAAGCGTCACCAATGGTCTCCACTTTGTACACATCATAATTCCCGATGATTGAGTCGAATAAAGTGTAGAGGTCGTTCAGTAAGTCTACCACCTGGTTTGAAAAGAAAGAAAAGAAATAATAATGAAACCAACAACAACGGAACAACAGTAATCGACAATATGTCACAAGTGATCTGCGTGATTTCTAATCAGGACATACCATCGCTGATAATGTTAAAGAAGCGTTTGGAGTGAACACTGCTGCTGTGTGAACTGTTCAGCATTGGTTCAATAGGTTTAGGTCTAAAAACAGGGATATCAATAAAATATCTGTTCTTGATGATGTTGAAGAACTCGAGTACTGAATGTTGAAAGTTGAAAGCAATGTTTCAGTCGTTAAACAAAAATGTTGAAGTTTAAAGCTGACCATTTGATTCAAAAGGGAAAATAACTTCCATTTAGGAAAAATGACCACAGGACAGACTTTAGGGTTCTTGGCAAGCTGAACTTCAGCGACCTTTAAAGCATAGTATCATGTTATTCATTTATCTATGTTTTATAGCGAGAAAAATAGATGTATAGGAATAAAAAGTGTATTAAAATACATGAAAGGGATATAATTTGCAAAACACGGAAGTGCAACGCATTCAAAGTAAGTGAGCAGTTCCCTTACGCTGACTACGACTCCAGTCTTCTCGACTTGGGCTCCAGATATCCCATTTCTGTTTACACGATTCGTTTACGAAGAGTAGAATAGACTTGCACAAGCACCCGAGAGTAGCGCCACTCGCTTTTACCCATAGCCAGGGGGAGAGATTGATTCATGCCTCTCCCAAGGGCATTTGTGAACTGTCTGACAACAGCTGGACAAACGACTCGAAATGTGAATTAAAAGAGATCATATGCGGAATTGTTGTAGGTAGTAGATTAGATGGTGTGACGACTTAGTCAGGTTCCGGAGATTTCGGGGCCGCGACGCCCCCGATTGGTGGTTTTGGTGAATACTTAAGAAGGTAAACGACGGACGTCAAGAGGCTAATGCTGCTACTGCTGCTGATGATGATAATGCTGATGCTGAACACGACCGGCCGAGTCCACTCTCCGCGCCGTTACCCGCTCGGCCGACCCTTCTCCTTCTTAGAATAAATAAACGCATTATAATTATCCTTTTGACGTCATCCCTTAAAAGATGATCCCTTTCGGGTCGGGGAAATAACAACACGCGCCTCCATGAAAGTGAAGAACTTGATTTCAAAACACGAACGAGAAACGCATACAGAAGACGGGTAAAATAAACTGCGTATCGAAAGGAACGGGTTTTTGAAAAAACCGAAAGAAAAATCCCCAAACCGAAACGAAAACAATGAAAATAAATACCAAATAAAATGATTTGAAAACCAGAAAAATGGAAAAAACGGAAAGAAACTTTAGGGCTATTTCTTTTTTTATGTATGAGTTTATTTTCTAAGCATCCGAATGCTTTTAACTTTAGGAAGACTATCTTTTCGTTAATGGCCGGGAAAAGCAAACCAGTAACGTGGATTCGAATGTGTCTTTTTCTCCCTTTAAAAAAATCAAAACGAAAATAAAGTAAAATGTCCTTCGTGGAAAAGAAAAAGAAAAAGAATTAATTCCAGTCTTTGAAATATTTGTTGTCGCCCACAAGTGCATTACAATTTGTCTTTTGGTTCCATCACTCTGGGGACACAGTCTGAGAATTCCATTCGTCCTGCTTTTTTTACCATAGAGAGGATTTTGATTGACTGGGGTGATAAAATGATTTTCATTTAGCGATTCTTTTTTTCTTTCTTATTTCCCAAGACCCATTTTTTTCTTTCTATCTCTCTTTCTTTCTTACCCCACCCTTCATTTCTTTCTTTCTTTCTTTCTTCCTTTCTTTCTTTCTTTCTTTCTTCCTTTCTTTCCTTCTTTCTCACAGTACCCATTGCTTTTATTTTGCCTTTTTCTTCTTTCTTTCTTCCTCTGTCTCCATTCATTTTCTCTTTCTCTCTTTTTCCCTTCATCACTCATGAATTCTTTTTTCTCGCTTCTTTCTCCCTTTCTTTCTTTTTTCGTTTTTTCTTTTTTCCTTCTTTCTTTCTTTTTCCACCATCCATTAATTCTCCCTTTCTCATCTCTCTCTCTCTCTCTCTCTCTCTCTCTCTCTCTCTCTCTTTTCCCGTCTCTTTTTCTCTCTGCCTTTTATTTATCATTCATTCCTTTTTTCAGTCTTCTCCCCTCCCTCTTTTTTTTCTCGTGTTTTTTTTTTATTGTCTTTCTTCGTTTTCCTTTCATTTATTCATACAATATTTATCCTTAATGCTTTTTGTCTTTCTTCCTTTCTTTCTCTCAAAGTGATATACAATTCAATTAAAGAAATCTTCCTAAAGAGGCTCAAAAGAGCCCTTCTCTCATCTCTCCACATCCTAATTTTATTTTGTTTTTATTTGCAGTGAGTGCAAAATGTATCCAATACATTTCAAAAAGTTCAATTTAACATTCTTATACGACTTCAAAACCGACAGAACTTTTTAACCAAAGATTAAAAAACAGAAAAATATTTGGACAAAATTGCACGTTTGAAAAGTATATACTAAAATCAGAAATCTGTGGTTTAAATTTTGTTAGTTTTGAAGGTGTATAAGGATGTTAAAATAAACATTTAAAAATTCTATCGGATAGTTTTGGCTCCAATAAATAAACCGCAATATTTTCTTCTTTCAATAAAAGTGGTTTGAAAGTTAACCCCTTCCTCTCTGTAAGCCGAAAAGGACGTGACAAAGGACTCAATCTTGCTACAACAATACTTTTATTTCTATTAATCTCAAAAATTCAAAAGATAAACAATACTTTTGTACATAACTTTGTTCTGAAATTCTGAGATGATAAAAATATTTACCACTTTATCACACCTCTTCGGGCATCTCCAACTATACATAATATTTACGCATCAACTTCAAAACAATTAGAGCATTTATAAAAACGTATTCAATGTCCATAAATACAAACAACTTCTAATATAAAACACAATTCACCGATCAGACTCTCTTGAAAATCTCATCTGGCAGATTCGAAAAATGGTACTTTCTATAAATTCAGAAACTTATCAAAATTACTTTTAAAACTCTATACACTATTGCTATGTTTGATATGACCAGGCAACTCATTACCATCATTACACACTAATCTAAGCGGATTAGAGTCCTAATCTTAATTGTTATAATAATAACGTTTCAGCAGTTATACCCTTCGGCTTTCATCAGATGTCGTAGTCGTTGACCCTCTAGGAATTTAAAATTGAACCCTTTATTCAATCCCCGTATATAGATTGTTCTCATTCCGCTATCTATGCCAGATGGTATATCGTATCAGTTAGTTCTTCCTGGTTACTTTGTGCTTACATAAGCTGAGCAGATCTAGAAACCCACCTGGCGGTTACGGGTTCAATCTCAGCATTGTAGTGCAGAAAAATCATATACCCTAATCCAGGATGGATTACAGTCTGGTTGGATCCACCCCTGATCACGTATCCTCGTTATATTAACCTTTAAGCTCCCATCTGGTCCTTTTAAAGTTTATCCAATGACATTTAGAAGGAATTAATACACAAACAGGGCCGACCCGAGTGTTTCTGGTGTTCCAAGCCAGCTGAACTTTGATGTCAACACAATCAGGCTTGGAGCGCACGTGGGTGTGCTTTAAATTGGCCATTTTTTTCTTAATATGGCAGCCATTTTGAATACATAATGAGATTGCATGACCATTACATTTACCATAAATGAAATCCATATTTTATAACCTCCAAAATGATGTACACCTTCCAAGGGTCTCTTTCATCAATTAAGTCCTGATCGAATTTGCTTTGTAATCCTAAAGAAAACCAGACCTGAATGAGTTAAAATATAGTATCATTTTACTTATTTAGTCATGCTTTTCAGAGTAAAAATAAATATATATATATATATATATATATATATATATATATATATATATATATATATATATATATATATATATATTGGTGATATACTATACTGATTGATACTAAACATTGATTTAAATTGCAATGCATTGAACAAATGAGCTTGTTGTCGGTCATGAGAATATCGTTTACCATTTTTTCTCTCAGTTTTACAACAGAAAGTATTTAATTGTCAGATATTTCTAAAAGCTTCATATCAGGGAATTCTCATATTTTGATTTTTTCTTTCATACTGTTCAATTCATTCATTTTCCATTTGAATTTGGGAAGTTCTACAATCTCAGACAGGTTATCATTTGGCGCTCTGGGCGACTGCTCGGTTTGCCGGCACCTTTGGCCGGCCCTGGATAGAAACGTAAACAACATGGAGGCATTTCCTCCTCGAGAATAATTTCTGCCTTGTCATTCAGCCTCGTTATCGATTCCATCTCGGATTCATGCAACTAAACAGTTTTTCTTTAAAAAAATATGTTTCTTCCATTTCTTGTTCTCATCAATTTCGTAAAACCAATATTTCTTTTAAATCAGAAAAATACAAAAAAACGACTAAATAACTTTTTCAATTTTTTTATTATCAGCCGTCTCCTTTCTGGCGACGTTTTCATTGTTGGACCAATGCTTAATCGAACATAAATGGGAAATAATCATCTGGTCGTATGAAGGAACTGGACATTTCGTCTCTCGATTTATAATGTACCGATTCTTCGTCGACAGTTAGACACCTATTCAATGAATTCATCTTAAGACTTCTCACATTCCTGTCTTTTCAGCCTGGCCGTTGTAAGTAACTTAATTAGAGATACGAATTGATTGAAACACGCAGGAAAAGAATATGATATAAAGGAGTCCTTGGCAACACAGCAAAGAGGACGAGAAAGTAATTAAAAAATTAACATTTATATAATGATTATTATCATTCTCAGCACCTAGATTTAATCTGATCATTTGATTAGATACAGGCGTTTTTTTTTTTTTTAAAACAGCCCTAAAACATTTCCTAATGCAACTTTTCTGTGCCTTTAGATTAGATATAGAAAACACTAGAATATATCGTAAAACGTGATGTTATTTTATTAAGACCACTTCACCGAAAATCACGAACTACATATATGGATATACACATTGCATGATATTCACGTGGATGTTAAAAATTTGATACTTTTCTATTTTCATATCATTCTTAATATTCGACATTTTTGTTACGTCATTAGAACACGAATGAAATTCTATGTAACTATGTCAGTTGTGTAAATGAAATTCTGTTTTACTATGTCAGTTGCGTTCCTTAACGTTAAAAAAAAGACATCTGCACATTGCTAATTACTATAAGTGCGGATTATAATTATTATTATTATTATTATTATTATTATTATTATTATTATTATTATTATTATTATTATTATTATTGGGTTATCACCTGTCATACATCGGTTTTTTAATGTTGGGAATATACTTTGATAAATTGAAAAAAAAGTCACAGGAGAAAAGTTACTGGACAAAGTCACAGAAAGATCACTGCAAAGATGTCATGAAACGCTATACCTGGGTAGTGAGTGTTATATCGTAATTGCTTATGTGTAAATTGTATAGAAAATGGCTTTTATCCCCTTCAAACTTTGCTTTAGCGATTAAGACAGTAATATTTTGGAATTTACCTATTTCCAATTTATTATACGACGAGTGAATTCGTGTATTTCAATCCACATTTTTTTTCTGAAAAACAGCAACATATGAATCTGAATCAAAATGTATTCACAAAAATTCTTAAAACATGGGATCATCAAAGATTTTGAAGTGAGTATTTTCTTCGAGATTTTCGATAGTTCTGAAATTCACTTTCAGGAACCAGACCCCAAAACAAAATCTCCGGAGTTTCTCGTCATATGTTTATTGGTAGCAGAATTCAAATTCCCGGGGGCCCTTGCATTACTCCTCCGAATGTACTTCTATGTTTTCTTTATCAAAGATGTGCGGAGAAGATATAGACTTTAAAGGACGGCTTCCAACCCATTTTCGCGTAGTTCTTCACCATAATCTCAACCAGGTCCACATAGTTTTCCGTATTGTTCTGGGAGCCTCGAACCTCTGTCACAAAACTGTACCAAGCTGTGTTCCTTTCAAGTGTGCTTTCTGGGGAAACCCTTGTACCAGAGGATCTTCTTTATCTGAGGTTTGACGAAGATATCAATTTTCAACTCTGCCTCCAATAGTAAACTGTGGCTGAATCTGCTGAGATGTGCGAGGCGTACCAAACAATATTCCAGCATGCCTATCGGGGATCATAAATTCTGGGCTATTCATTTCATCTGCGATACAATAGGTTTTAATACGTTCGTCTAAATCATTTTAGTCTAAATCACTTCGGTCTGTAATCACTTTGGTCGAAAGGCAGTTATGTCTAAAGGCACTTTCGTTTAAGTCACTTAAGTCTAAAATCACTTTAGTCTACAGATCACGAGAAGATCAAAAACAGGATTAAGTCCATTTCAGAAACTACTGCTGCCATTGTTGATTAAATATTTGGGGAATTACAAACATTACCGTAAGTGCTATTGACAAAAGTGCCTGTACACCTAAACGATTTAGACCACCGTGATATCGATGAAGTGATATATATATATATATACTTGGGTTGGTAGGAAAGTATCCAGTCACCTAATATTAACTTAAAAAACTAGCTAAGGAAAATGACACCTTAGTTCCATTCACATTACTCCCTTTGGGACCTCACACAATTATCCCAGTTTTCCGGCAACTATTCAAAGCATTTCGCAAAGTCTTCTCGGGCGATTGTGATCAGCTTCCTCGTCGCTTTCTCCTTAACCTCGTCCACGGTCTGAAATCTCGCTTGGAAAAGCCAGAAGTTGTAGAGGGCGAAACTGGTCAACAGTAAGGGGACGGACTGTGAGACATGGGAAATATGCTGTTCAGCCATAAAACTCTGAACGTGAATAATGTGCAGGTACATTGCCAAGGCTGTCATTGTGAATGCTGCAGTCACACAGCACATAAATTCACTCAATGGTACCTCACTGTCGACCGAGTAATATTATGCGAGAGTTTTCTTTTCACGAAAATGCTGTAAGACTCTCTTCGATGTTTTGCCAAGTTTCATCAAGGCCACGCAAATGGTTCTGGTGATATTCGAGATGGCTAGATACCTCCCGGGGAGACCCCATGAATATATATATATATATATATATATATATATATATATAGAGAGAGAGAGAGAGAGAGAGAGACAGAGAGAGACAGACAGACAGACAGACAGATAGACAGAGACAGTCAGAGAAAGGCAACAGACATACAGGCAAGGGGCAAAATACATTATGTTCGGCAATAACCGCTAGTTGATATTTTTTTTATATTTTGAGTTGGATTTTGGAAGGGGAGGTAACTATGGATAACAAGATTTACAAACGATGATTATTGGTTTCTTGTCTTGTTGTTTGTTCATAGAGGGTGCAGACAGGGGGTTGAAAATTTAAGCGTCGTGGGGTGTGGTGGTGGCAGGCCTGTTTATAGTTTCATGCGAGAAAGTTTGAGTGCTCCAAGAAAATAACTCGATCCAGAGAGGAGAATGGTGGTGGAAGTTTTTTTTTCCGGTTTTGTTTTCGAAAATGGGGTGTCAGAAGGCGGGTGATTTATGCGACGAGAAAAGGCAAAACAATTTTGGTTAAAAGGAGGAGGACGGAGGGGGGGAGAAGGGATGTAGAAGGTGGGGGTGGAAAAACAATGATAAAGAAAGAGGGAAGAAGGGGGAGAGAAGTAGAAAGACAAGGAGAAGACGGAGTAGGGAGATAGGGGGTGGCAAAAACGAAGAGGGAAAAAAAGGAGAAAGAGAAAAGGATAAAAAGGAAAAAAAAAAAAGAATCTAAAATTTCCACAAATCTCTTTTTCTAACATAATATTTCAGGATAGATCAAAATTTCCCATCGAGTGGGCCACGGCACATTTTCCAGGTAACCCACAGAGACTGCCCGATTCTTTTTTCTTTCTTCTCAGGAATCGGACCATATTATTTTCCGAATTGTACTTGACAAATCTGATTCCCGATTCATTATTTTTGAACTTTTTTGCTTCCTTTCAATTAGCGACTTTTGACAACAAAGCAACGCATGTCGATAAAAAACATCCCAAACTTGCAACCAGTCAATTTTATTCCAATAATACCCATCTTATTAATAAGAATAAAGATTGTAGAAAATTTTCATTCAAAAATCATTTGTGTAAACAATATAAATTCAGAGATATATGTTTCTGTGGATTCTTATCAAATACTTTCGAGATGAAAAAAGTTTCGATTTTTATTGGCATTTCTTTAGTTCCAAAAATTTGCCAGCTATGATCCCCATTGGAGCATGTTATGCCACAATAAAAGCAAGGTGGGCCACAAAAAAGTTGGAAAACACTGCGGTTAATTTTAAAGATTCATGTATTTAACCAAAAACAAGTTTGAGTCTGGCACACAAATGATAATAATTTACACATAATATTTAGCAATGTGCTGATGTCTTCTGTTACACTAAGGGGTGCAATCGACGTCGTAAAAATAGAATTTCATTTATGTCTTAATATTGTAATGAAAATGCTGAATTTAAAGAATGATATAAAAATGGAATAGTTATTGTAATATCTTTCTAGATATAGTATCATCATTTTTAATTAAATTTTCCTCACTATCTTTTAACCGTCAAGTGGACCAGTCGAAAATGTTAAATAAAAAACCTTCATTACGACGGCAAAAGTGGTTATGTACTCATATACTGTTTCGACCCACCATTTTCTACCGGTTGCATGCACTATAACCGCAACGAATCATAGGAAATATTTTACTATTAGAGACAAAATTAGGAATACATTTACCAAGAACGAGTCTCCGTGAAGACATCATCATGAAAAGAAATAAAGCGAAGAATCACACAAAGTTAGCAAGATTTCGGTACTGCAAGGTCAACTTTTAAAAAACAAGAAAATTCTGCCAGTCCTAAAAAGAAGGGTGTACAACCAATGTATCCTACTGATAGATACATACAGAGTTTAACCATGAAACCTAACAAAAGGATAGAACCTCAAACTGAGAACCATGCTCAACCTCATATGGAGAGACCATAAGACAGCACAGGACCCCAAGACATCATAGACATTGTTACAAAACTAAAATGGCAATGGGTTGGACTTGTTGCAAGATTTTCTGACAACCGCTGGATATCACGTCTCACAACGTGAACCCCTAAAGATCAGGCGAGAGGCTGTGGACGACAGAAAGTAAGATGGCGTCACGAGCCAGATAAATCCAGGAAGTATTGGCTCGGCGATGCCCATAATAGAGAGGTCTGGCGAATCTCGAAGTAGGTCTTTTTCCAACGACGGATATCAACAGACTGATGGTCATGATGATGAGAAACTAAGGGCAAAGTCTCCAGGTGAGAAATATGTCAATGGTTTGCCCGGATGTTTTGAATGGATTTACTATTTTCTATAATTGATCAAATAGTCTTCATTTTTGACGACTGGTCTATACTAGTCTATATTATAATGAGCAACTTACCTTCAGACTTATGTCTATCACTCTTTAAGAAATAAATGAAAATAATAATTTTGTTCTTATAAAAGACGACTGACTGACCTGCATTGGGGAACTTTCGGATGACATAGCCGTAAAACCGCAAATATCGCTGAGGTAAATGGTTACCGAATCAAAAAGTTCAGCTTCAACTTTCTTCCCACGTTTCAATTGTTCGGCCACAGATCTGAAACAGAAAAAAAAGCAATAATAACCCTGGGCTTATCTCAAAGGAAATTTATTGTGAGTTGTTTTCATCTGCCCTATACTCCCTAAATGTAGTCGTGTAGCAGCCTCCAGCGATAATAATATTCACGTGAACCCCAAACACGCATTATCAATCAAACATGTTATTTGCAATCTCCACGACTCGGATTAACGAAAGATGACGACGGATTAAGGTAGCGTCTCTTGGCAAGAAATTATGTTATTCGATCACCCAATATGGCTGAGACGGCCGCAGAAAAAATATTGTTGCTGCTTGCTAAACCCAAATGGTCCCCCATCTGGGCACTGATCAGAATTGACGTTGCTTAACTTGGCATGATCATACGAGATTCATCGTAACCAACATCCCAAAAACCTAGTAATTATCATAAGATATAGATTGTGGGTTTATACCTGAAAAATCTCATAAACCGCCCGGTAATGGTTAACGAGTCGTCTAACAAAGTAGAGTGTAGTGAGTTCTCCCCTCACTCAAGTCCGCCATATTTGTAACCCTTGGCCTTACATACTAACAAAAGCTTAGTAAAAATCAGGTTTTGATCTCTTAGTGTGGAGATTAACAAGCTAATCTCTCAGATCATCATTACTGTAGTGAGTTCATTCCTCACTGGTTGTCACTATAATACAATTCTTATTCATATTTATCTGATGTATTGTAAATAATTATCATTTTTTTGTCATTATTTACCGTCATCTTAATTTTTGAGCTCGTTTGCAATACTAGATTAAGGTTAGTTAATGGCAATCTTTTTTGCTAAATACGCAGTCTCTTAAAAACTGCAGGAATCTCAACAGAGCTCATGAATCTGACTCATGTCGCCATCTTTTGTGAGCTGTACGCTTTATGAGGCATCGTATAGATACCCGAGGTGACTACTTCGAAGGAAATGGTTGAAAATAAAAATAGGTCTTAGAGTAAGTAATATTTTTTCGTAGTAAAAATCATCTAATGTATATATATATATATATATATGTGTGTGTGTGTGTGTGTGTGTGTGTGTGCGTGTGTGTGTGTGTGTGTGCGTGTGTGTGTGAGTGTGTGTGCGTGCACCTGCTTGTATGTGCATGAGTGGCTGCTAGCGTATAAAACAATCAAGTGTTCCTTTCTGGAATAAATCCTATACGTATGCACACACGTACACGTGTGTATATACATTTGCATGCATGCATTAGGTTCTCATTGCTAAGAAATATATATATAGTAAAACACACACAAAAAACCTCGATGTGGTATTTCGATATACACCTAATACATCTCTTCAGGGGAATGATTCTGGTCCAATATAAAAAAGAATGTTCTTTGCTGTTTCGTTTTTTGCTATGTATTGTGTTAATGTGGCAGTAGTGAAAATTATATGGGATTGAGAGATTTATAGGTATATTTTGTTGTTTTAATCATGATCAATTATTATCAATTATGTTTAACATTGGTGTATATCTCCCCATTGTGATCGTTGTAGTTAAACTTCTAATTTCAATTTTGAAGACTATATCATAATTGTATTTTCTCAATCTAAGTTTGGGTATCAAAACTATATTGGTTTCGAATTAATTGTAGTTTCTCGGGTTTGAGTGTATTAGGTCAGTGGTGAAGTGCGTAGGTGGCTGTAGGTCGAGTTTTGGCCAAATTAGTTGTAGTATTGAGTCGTTGGATTATGATTATATATATCTTTTTGAGCTATTGGTGTAGTCTTTTATGGCGCTCTTGTTTATCAGTAAGTAATACGTGTACCTAGTATTTAGTATTGAGTGAATAAGATTTATGGTGTGACTTTTAACAGTAGATGTGGTTATTTATTATTATTACGAGTTGTTGTGGGTGTTATTATTCATTATTATAATATCATTCTTTCAATTAAGTGTAGTGTAATGTGTGTAACTCTGGTTCAAGTATAAATTTTGCTTTGTGTCAACATTTCGTCTTCATTTCTTTTCACTCGTCCGAGTTTTAGATTTTACGATTCTTAGTTTCTCTTCTAGACACAAGTAGCATTTGTCTAAAATTATTTGAAGGTCTGGAGTTACTAATGATAGCCCATTTCACGTGTATTTTCTCTGACAAAATCTCAGTTTTTGCAATAAAAAGTCATCGAGCTCTCTTACTGAGGATTTCGGGATTATCATAATCGAAATACAATATTATTGTTTACTCATGGAAGCAAACACTCTCTGGATTTAACAGTAACTTACTATATATATATAGAGAGATACAGATAGACAGGCAGATAGGAAGATAGAGAGATTGATACTTTTTACTAAGGTTATATTAATGAATGATAAGTTTACGTCAGTGGGACGTCCAGGGAGAATCGATCTCACGACAACATCATTCCTAACAACAGATGGGAAATGAGAAACAAGTAGTTACCATCTCGTAAGCATCAAAAGAAGAGAAAAAAAGACTAACGTTCTCTATCTGAGTCTGTTAGTACCTATCTGTCTGTCAATATATCTATTTCAGTCTGTTCGTATCTATCTATCTATCTATCTCAGTCTATTTCTATATATATATATATATATATATATATATATATATATATATATATATATATATCTCAGTCTATTTCTATATCTATCTATCTATCTATCTATCTATCTATCTATCTCTCTATCTATCTATCTATCTATCTCAATCTATCTATCTATCTATCTATCTATCTATCAAATGAGTTGACAAAAGGACCTACCTGGGTAACATTCGTAGCAGCAGTTCTTCCGTTTTCTTCTTTTCTTCAATCAACTGACCGGTTCGATCCTGAATAACAGTTTCTAAATTGCTAGCGTATTTCTCCATCATTCCCATCATGTTATCAAATATGTTGGACTTCCTGAAGACGAAAAACAAATGAAACACAAAATAAAACCTCCCATTATGAGCAACAAACCAAATACCCCTACCATGGACGAGTTTTAGACTGGTATATACAATGCATAATTTGTCTCTCACATTTGAAAGTAACATTTTTGCGGATGAAAATATCTACTATCAACTATTTGAAACAATGGAAATATCCACTTAGTTCTGGTAAGATGTTTTTACGTTAGGATTATCACTAATATTAATTATCTGGGTACCCACGGCTAATATATGTATATATATATATATATATATGACAAAAATTGAAACAATTTTTCGTATTTAATGTTTAAAACTTTAAAGCTTTCTAGACAATGTATATGTGTGCGTGTGTCGAACAGAAAGTAAGAGTTCAGTTTTGCATTATAGTTACATTATAAACAGAGCCCCCCTTTTAAAATGTTTATAAATGCGTTTTTTTTCAAAACGTTTTAATTTGATTCTAATTCAGGAGAAGGTCTCGTCTAATTTTTACCACTTAAAGGACGGGGCTCTCTCACTTGAAACCCGGAAAGAATTATATATAAAGTGAGAAGACATGTAAATAAGCGGAGAGTACTTTCAGGCCTTTCTTCATATAATGGAGATATTTTTTATGATTTATGAAAAAACACCCACTGTAGATGTTCAATATATATATATATATATATATATATATATATATATATATATATATATATATATATATATATATATATATATGCGCGGTGGATAAGATATATTGAAAAAAAAGAGAAGGATTTTACGAACGATCATATGTGTACGTGGTATGAAAAAAAAAAAAAAAAAAAGAAAAGATACATTATTGTCCATTGAGTATTTACGATAAAATGAATTTTATTTCCATCTTATTTCAAGTATCTGGATTAACTTAAATAGGAAATAGCCACGTAAATTCGTTTTTGATCGGACGGTCTTGATTATTTTAACATATTTTGTCAAAAATTCATGAAGTGAAATAGTAACAATGAATGTATTTAATTCTGTTTGTCTTTGATGAATTCCCTTATGTACTTTTTTTCGCCTTTTTTAACATCGAGTGGCCGCATGTGTGTAAAGAAAAACCTTAATGAGAGCACAACAGTCACTTCCAAATTTCCACCTTTAAAACCTTGTTCAAAAAAGCAAGATTAATTTTTTTTATTTAATATATCATTTTTTTTTTAATAATATGTTAACACAAAAACCTGAAGTGTTGATTTGGCACTTCTGATACAGTAAAAAAAAAAATGTTAGAAAATTAACTTTTTTCAAACTGACAAATTTCCTGAGGGAAGGAAGATTTTATGTTTTGAGGGCACAAAAGATTACTCGCAGAAAATATTTTTTCTCTCTTTTGAGGCGGGACCTTCGTGTGTCAGAAGTGTCAAAACAGCACTTCAGGTGTTTTGGATCAACATATCAAAAAAATTAAATCTAATAATGAATTAATCTTACTTTTTCGAACGAAGTTTTAAAAATAAAAAAAGTTCGTAATTGTTGCTCTTTCATTTAAGTTTTTTCACACCTGCGGCCACTCGATGTTAAAAATGGTGAAAAATAAAAAATAAATAAGAGAATTCATCAAAGAAAAACAAAAGTAAATACATGAATTATATTATTACTACTTCTTTACTTCTTTTCATAAATGAATGGAAAAAGGAAAAAAATATCTTTCAATCGAAAAAATAAGATTCGGATCCGCCCAAAATTTAACCAATTCTTTCTCACCCAATGGCCCCACTTCCAGAAAACTTTTATAGAAATTCATCAAGAACCTATGGAGATATTGTGTGGACGTATAACTATGATACAGGGGAGGTAATTAGAGAACTTCTCTGGATCCGTCCCAAAATTTGTTCACTTCTTCCTTAGTGCATGACCCACCCTTCCACAAAATTTCACTGAAATCCACCGAAAATTTAGAGGGATATTGTTTGGGAAAAATGAGTAAATGTATATAAATATACGACAGTCTGCAAACACATTTTCTCTTATTACAAGAGATAAACAAGCAAAACTAACATAACGTATGGTCGGACTATTTTCTGCGTCTGTGAGTTCATTTTCCCACAACGTTTTGGTCGTATAACTCCCTCGGGTGATGTTAGCTCCAGAAAAAGGGATCACTACTCAGAGCGCATGCCAAAACGTAGTGAAAATTGACCACACAAAGAAAATAGTCCAACCATATCAAACATAATGATTGATTCATCCCCTCAAACAAAATTCCAGCGAGAATTGAAAGCAAGACTATTGTGTCGGGTCGGCTACTTACATTCCTTTCAGCAGAGGCTTCAGTTTTTGTCGGATGGACTTGAAGTCGAGTCGTTTATTGGGGTCCTCGTCCCAGCACTCCTTGATGACTTCGGTCATATACCTGTCGGTGGTTTCCAGGGCGGCCAAGCGCGGACGAAAAGGAATGCCGTTGTGACACCGTCGAACTCTTTCGATAATTTCTGAAAAATAAAACAAAACAAAAAAAAATTATTGAAACGGGACTGGTCAGTCGCTCAATAGGAACCGTCTCATGACCAACGTTTTCAGGCAGCATGAAGTATTGGGGGTGATCAATAAAAAAAAAACTACTAAAGGGATGATCAGTCAATAAATAACTTCACTCGTCTTTTGTTCGGCTGTGAAATTTTCAACAAAAAAATGAATAAACAAATAAATAAAATAAAGTGCAAACGATGCCAGGCCCAAATTGAGAGACCCCCACCCTCACTAAAAACCCATTTGGGGTGGAAATTTAAATAAAACACATCGTGAGGAATAAATGTTATTTTTCCATTCATCTAGCTCCATTAGTGCACCTTACAGCTG
>OY735237.1:4016606-4031606 GCA_963457665.1 Thysanoteuthis rhombus
TTTTTCTGGTAACAGGTTCATTGGTACGAAGTGGAAACTGAACACCAAATATCACGATCAGGTATTTTGAGATTTGATCCGTGATTTGATGATTTGATCTCCAACAACACCGAACATGTTGACTCACAAAACTATGTTGATGGAAATAACAGTAGTTAGATAAACAGGATGATTGTACACTTTCTGAAGAAAAAAAACATGAAATTTCTTACATAGTACATATAACATTGATCTTCAGCTAGGGAGGAAAGTCAGATTTGACCTCTGTGAACCATGAGAGATCAAATTCAAGACGGCTGCCTGTCGATCAGGTTTAATTTCAAACGCGTTTAATTTGAGAATCAAACACTGTAGGAAAAAATTTAAGGTGGCATTTCCGATTAAGTTAGGAATGCTTATTCATTTGGTGATACTTTTGAGGTCGCCATCTTGAATTTGACCTGTCAGTTAACGTTATATATTGCTCTATAGTAGAAATCCTATGCCTTTTTCCAAAAGGTGTATAATTGGTCATAGTTTGAGACCTTAACCATTGTGCTATAAAATTCGTGTACCATTCTCAGCAATCCTTTCATCTTTTGTATTTTCATCGAGATTATTACATTGTATAAAAGTGTATACAATGGTTATAATCTCGGTCCTTGGAGAAATGCAAATCTACCTTCAAGGTACCTGAAACCCAAGTTTGAAACTCCTGATGGGAGGGGGGATTATTCGCTGTCCGACCACAGCAAAATATGACACAAGGTTGAGACTTAACGTGGGAAGAATAGGAAACCATCCGTCCAAAAATGGCTCCAGCCGACGCAGCTACGGTTTGCTTTGCAACCAAAGCAACCTCCGCCACGAAAGCGTCCACTGGGGACCTGTTCCTTTAAGTGCAATGGAGCAGTGCTGCTCCGGGGAAACCGACCCCCCTGCAGCTGGGTCGAGTAATAATAGGAGAGCTCAAGGACGAGTCCAAAGGCCTCCGATGCGCTTAGCAGTGGCAGCCTCAGTAAAACCTCATTGGCTGACACACTGCACTGGGGCTCTCGGTCTTGACACCATCCACAACAACCAATTTCTGGCCAATTCAACAGGCAAGTGTTAGTAGCTGCGCCTCGGTCTCTGCCGTGGAACAGATACTACACTTTGATCCCGAAGAAAAGGCCACAAAAAGAGATACATAAACACACATTCCCGTGGGTTCATGTGGAACCCATTTTTCATCTTCAGATTTTTTTTCTGAAGGCTTGTTAACGATCTGCAACAGTTAATTGAGCGTGGAAGAAATTAGGGGCTGAATAAACTTCTGATATACTTCTAAGATTTCTCTATGATTATGGAAAATAAGGCACTGAGAATATTTTCACGAGCTTAAAGCATTCACACACACACACTCACATACATAGAGCACACACAGATCACTTATATCAAGTATCAAGGAATTGCATACCTGACAGCCAAGTGGGCTACACATTCTCCTCTCTCTAATTGTGTGTATGTTTGTGTTTGCGTGCGTGTGCATTCGCGCGTGTGTGTGTGTGTGTGGCTGGGCGCCTTGGTCACATTTTGGGGTCTACAACCATGAAAATTTTGCATGAGTGCACCTCTAAGCATCATCTATAAACTTTTTTTTTGTATTTCTGGGCCTCTACGGCCATTTTGGGACAAAATCTTGTCCTGGTATTTTTTAGATAATCTTAAATAAAAGATTAATTTCTTTGATAGTTTTAGATAAAAGATCTATTCTTCAGATAATCTTAAATAAAAGATTAATTTCTTTGATAGTTTTAGATAAAAGATCTATTCTTCAGATAATCTTAAATAAAAGATTAATTTCTTTGATAGTTTTAGATAAAAGATCTATTCTTCAGATAATCTTAAATAAAAGATTAATTTCTTTGATAGTTTTAGATAAAAGATCTATTCTTCAGATAATCTTAAATAAAAGATTAATTTCTTTGATAGTTTTAGATAAAAGATCTATTCTTCAGATAATCTTAAATAAAAGATTAATTTCTTTGATAGTTTTAGATAAAAGATCTATTCTTCAGATAATCTTAAATAAAAGATTAATTTCTTTGATAGTTTTAGATAAAAGATCTATTCTTCAGATAATCTTAAATAAAAGATTAATTTCTTTGATAGTTTTAGATAAAAGATCTATTCTTCAGATAATCTTAAATAAAAGATTAATTTCTTTGATAGTTTTAGATAGAAGATCTATTCTTCAGATAATCTTAAATAAAAGATTAATTTCTTTGATAGTTTTAGATAAAAGATCTATTCTTCAGATAATCTTAGATAAAAGATGTTTTCAGATAATGTTAGTTATAAGATCTGATTTTTAAATAATTTCAGATAAAAGATCTGTTTTTAGATAACTTTAGATAAAAGATCTATTTTTAGATTATTTTAGGTGAGAGATCTAATTTTAGATAATCTTAAATAAATGATCTATTTTTTAAAGATAATTTCAGATAAAAGATCTATTTTTAGATAACTTTAGATAAAAGATCTATTTTTAGATTATTTTAGGTGACAGATCTAATTTTAGATAATCTTAAATAAATGATCTATTTCTTAAAGATAATTTCAGATAAAAGATCTATTTTTAGATAACTTTAGATAAAAGATCTATTTTTAGATTATTTTAGGTGAGAGATCTAATTTTAGATAATCTTAAATAAATGATCTATTTCTTAAAGATAATTTCAGATAAAAGATCTATTTTTAGATAACTTTAGATAAAAGATCTATTTTTAGATTATTTTAGGTGACAGATCTAATTTTAGATAATCTTAAATAAATGATCTATTTTTTAAAGATAATTTCAGATAAAAGATCTATTTTTAGATAACTTTAGATAAAAGATCTATTTTTAGATTATTTTAGGTGACAGATCTAATTTTAGATAATCTTAAATAAATGATCTATTTTTTAAAGATAATTTCAGATAAAAGATCTATTTTTAGATAACTTTAGATAAAAGATCTATTTTTAGATTATTTTAGGTGACAGATCTAATTTTAGATAATCTTAAATAAATGATCTATTTTTTAAAGATAATTTTAGATAAAAGATCTGTTTTTAGATAACTTTAGATAAAAGATCTATTTTTAGATTATTTTAGGTGACAGATCTAATTTTAGATAATCTTAAATAAATGATCTATTTTTTAAAGATAATTTTAGATAAAAGATCTGTTTTTAGATAACTTTAGATAAAAGATCTATTTTTAGATTATTTTAGGTGACAGATCTAATTTTAGATAATCTTAAATAAATGATCTATTTTTTAAAGATAATTTCAGATAAAAGATCTATTTTTAGATAACTTTAGATAAAATATCTATTTTTAGATTATTTTAGGTGACAGATCTAATTTTAGATAATCTTAAATAAATGATCTATTTTTTAAAGATAATTTCAGATAAAAGATCTATTTTTAGATAACTTTAGATAAAAGATCTATTTTTAGATTATTTTAGGTGACAGATCTAATTTTAGATAATCTTAAATAAATGATCTATTTTTTAAAGATAATTTTAGATAAAAGATCTGTTTTTAGATAACTTTAGATAAAAGATCTATTTTTAGATTATTTTAGGTGACAGATCTAATTTTAGATAATCTTAAATAAATGATCTATTTTTTAAAGATAATTTCAGATAAAAGATCTATTTTTAGATAACTTTAGATAAAAGATCTATTTTTAGATTATTTTAGGTGACAGATCTAATTTTAGATAATCTTAAATAAATGATCTATTTCTTAAAGATAATTTTAGATAAAAGATCTGTTTTTAGATAACTTTAGATAAAAGATCTATTTTTAGATTATTTTAGGTGACAGATCTAATTTTAGATAATCTTAAATAAATGATCTATTTCTTAAAGATAATTTCAGATAAAAGATCTATTTTTAGATAACTTTAGATAAAAGATCTATTTTTAGATTATTTTAGGTGACAGATCTAATTTTAGATAATCTTAAATAAATGATCTATTTTTTAAAGATAATTTCAGATAAAAGATCTATTTTTAGATAACTTTAGATAAAAGATCTATTTTAAGATTATTTCAGGTGACAGATCTAATTTTAGATAATCTTAAATAAATGATCTATTTTTTAAAGATAATTTTAGATAAAAGATCTATTTTTAGATAACTTTAGATAAAAGATCTATTTTTAGATTATTTTAGGTGACAGATCTAATTTTAGATAATCTTAAATAAATGATCTATTTTTTAAAGATAATTTCAGATAAAAGATCTATTTTTAGATAACTTTAGATAAAAGATCTATTTTTAGATTATTTTAGGTGACAGATCTAATTTTAGATAATCTTAAATAAATGATCTATTTTTTAAAGATAATTTCAGATAAAAGATCTATTTTTAGATAACTTTAGATAAAAGATCTATTTTTAGATTATTTTAGGTGAGAGATCTAATTTTAGATAATCTTAAATAAATGATCTATCTCTTAAAGATAATTTTAGATAAAAGATCTGTTTTTAGATAACTTTAGATAAAAGATCTATTTTTAGATTATTTTAGGTGACAGATCTAATTTTAGATAATCTTAAATAAATGATCTATTTTTTAAAGATAATTTTAGATAAAAGATCTGTTTTTAGATAACTTTAGATAAAAGATCTATTTTTAGATTATTTTAGGTGACAGATCTAATTTTAGATAATCTTAAATAAATGATCTATTTCTTAAAGATAATTTTAGATAAAAGATCTATTTTTAGATAACTTTAGATAAAAGATCTATTTTTAGATTATTTTAGGTGACAGATCTAATTTTAGATAATCTTAAATAAATGATCTATTTTTTAAAGATAATTTTAGATAAAAGATCTGTTTTTAGATAACTTTAGATAAAAGATCTATTTTTAGATTATTTTAGGTGACAGATCTAATTTTAGATAATCTTAAATAAATGATCTATTTTTTAAAGATAATTTTAGATAAAAGATCTGTTTTTAGATAACTTTAGATAAAAGATCTATTTTTAGATTATTTTAGGTGACAGATCTAATTTTAGATAATCTTAAATAAATGATCTATTTTTTAAAGATAATTTCAGATAAAAGATCTGTTTTTAGATAACTTTAGATAAAAGATCTATTTTTAGATTATTTTAGGTGACAGATCTAATTTTAGATAATCTTAAATAAATGATCTATTTTTTAAAGATAATTTTAGATGAAAGATCTATTTTTAGATAACTTTAGATAAAAGATCTATTTTTAGATTATTTTAGGTGAGAGATCTAATTTTAGATAATCTTAAATAAATGATCTATTTTTTAAAGATAATTTCAGATAAAAGATCTATTTTTAGATAACTTTAGATAAAAGATCTATTTTTAGATTATTTTAGGTGACAGATCTAATTTTAGATAATCTTAAATAAATGATCTATTTTTTAAAGATAATTTTAGATGAAAGATCTATTTTTAGATAACTTTAGATAAAAGATCTATTTTTAGATTATTTTAGGTGACAGATCTAATTTTAGATAATCTTAAATAAATGATCTATTTTTTAAAGATAATTTCAGATAAAAGATCTATTTTTAGATAACTTTAGATAAAAGATCTATTTTTAGATTATTTTAGGTGACAGATCTAATTTTAGATAATCTTAAATAAATGATCTATTTCTTAAAGATAATTTTAGATAAAAGATCTGTTTTTAGATAACTTTAGATAAAAGATCTATTTTTAGATTATTTTAGGTGAGAGATCTAATTTTAGATAATCTTAAATAAATGATCTATTTCTTAAAGATAATTTTAGATAAAAGATCTGTTTTTAGATAACTTTAGATAAAAGATCTATTTTTAGATTATTTTAGGTGACAGATCTAATTTTAGATAATCTTAAATAAATGATCTATTTCTTAAAGATAATTTTAGATAAAAGATCTGTTTTTAGATAACTTTAGATAAAAGATCTATTTTTAGATTATTTTAGGTGACAGATCTAATTTTAGATAATCTTAAATAAATGATCTATTTCTTAAAGATAATTTTAGATAAAAGATCTATTTTTAGATAACTTTAGATAAAAGATCTATTTTTAGATTATTTTAGGTGAGAGATCTAATTTTAGATAATCTTAAATAAATGATCTATTTCTTAAAGATAATTTTAGATAAAAGATCTATTTTTAGATAACTTTAGATAAAAGATCTATTTTTAGATTATTTTAGGTGAGAGATCTAATTTTAGATAATCTTAAATAAATGATCTATTTCTTAAAGATAATTTTAGATAAAAGATCTGTTTTTAGATAACTTTAGATAAAAGATCTATTTTTAGATTATTTTAGGTGACAGATCTAATTTTAGATAATCTTAAATAAATGATCTATTTCTTAAAGATAATTTTAGATAAAAGATCTATTTTTAGATAACTTTAGATAAAAGATCTATTTTTAGATTATTTTAGGTGAGAGATCTAATTTTAGATAATCTTAAATAAATGATCTATTTCTTAAAGATAATTTTAGATAAAAGATCTGTTTTTAGATAACTTTAGATAAAAGATCTATTTTTAGATTATTTTAGGTGACAGATCTAATTTTAGATAATCTTAAATAAATGATCTATTTCTTAAAGATAATTTTAGATAAAAGATCTATTTTTAGATAACTTTAGATAAAAGATCTATTTTTAGATTATTTTAGGTGAGAGATCTAATTTTAGATAATCTTAAATAAATGATCTATTTCTTAAAGATAATTTTAGATAAAAGATCTGTTTTTAGATAACTTTAGATAAAAGATCTATTTTTAGATTATTTTAGGTGACAGATCTAATTTTAGATAATCTTAAATAAATGATCTATTTCTTAAAGATAATTTTAGATAAAAGATCTATTTTTAGATAACTTTAGATAAAAGATCTATTTTTAGATTATTTTAGGTGAGAGATCTAATTTTAGATAATCTTAAATAAATGATCTATTTCTTAAAGATAATTTTAGATAAAAGATCTGTTTTTAGATAACTTTAGATAAAAGATCTATTTTTAGATTATTTTAGGTGACAGATCTAATTTTAGATAATCTTAAATAAATGATCTATTTCTTAAAGATAATTTTAGATAAAAGATCTATTTTTAGATAACTTTAGATAAAAGATCTATTTTTAGATTATTTTAGGTGAGAGATCTAATTTTAGATAATCTTAAATAAATGATCTATTTCTTAAAGATAATTTTAGATAAAAGATCTGTTTTTAGATAACTTTAGATAAAAGATCTATTTTTAGATTATTTTAGGTGAGAGATCTAATTTTAGATAATCTTAAATAAATGATCTATTTCTTAAAGATAATTTTAGATAAAAGATCTGTTTTTAGATAACTTTAGATAAAAGATCTATTTTTAGATTATTTTAGGTGAGAGATCTAATTTTAGATAATCTTAAATAAATGATCTATTTCTTAAAGATAATTTTAGATAAAAGATCTATTTTTAGATAACTTTAGATAAAAGATCTATTTTTAGATTATTTTAGGTGAGAGATCTAATTTTAGATAATCTTAAATAAATGATCTATTTCTTAAAGATAATTTTAGATAAAAGATCTGTTTTTAGATAACTTTAGATAAAAGATCTATTTTTAGATTATTTTAGGTGAGAGATCTAATTTTAGATAATCTTAAATAAATGATCTATTTCTTAAAGATAATTTTAGATAAAAGATCTGTTTTTAGATAACTTTAGATAAAAGATCTATTTTTAGATTATTTTAGGTGAGAGATCTAATTTTAGATAATCTTAAATAAATGATCTATTTCTTAAAGATAATTTTAGATAAAAGATCTGTTTTTAGATAACTTTAGATAAAAGATCTATTTTTAGATTATTTTAGGTGAGAGATCTAATTTTAGATAATCTTAAATAAATGATCTATTTCTTAAAGATAATTTTAGATAAAAGATCTGTTTTTAGATAACTTTAGATAAAAGATCTATTTTTAGATTATTTTAGGTGAGAGATCTAATTTTAGATAATCTTAAATAAATGATCTATTTCTTAAAGATAATTTTAGATAAAAGATCTATTTTTAGATAACTTTAGATAAAAGATCTATTTTTAGATTATTTTAGGTGAGAGATCTAATTTTAGATAATCTTAAATAAATGATCTATTTCTTAAAGATAATTTTAGATAAAAGATCTGTTTTTAGATAACTTTAGATAAAAGATCTATTTTTAGATTATTTTAGGTGAGAGATCTAATTTTAGATAATCTTAAATAAATGATCTATTTCTTAAAGATAATTTTAGATAAAAGATCTATTTTTAGATAACTTTAGATAAAAGATCTATTTTTAGATTATTTTAGGTGAGAGATCTAATTTTAGATAATCTTAAAAAAATGATCTATTTTTTAAAGATAATTTTAGATAAAAGATCTATTTTTAGATAACTTTAGATAAAAGATCTATTTTTAGATTATTTTAGGTGAGAGATCTAATTTTAGATAATCTTAAATAAATGATCTATTTTTTAAAGATAATTTTAGATAAAAGATCTATTTTTAGATAACTTTAGATAAAAGATCTATTTTTAGATTATTTTAGGTGAGAGATCTAATTTTAGATAATCTTAAATAAATGATCTATTTCTTAAAGATAATTTTAGATAAAAGATCTATTTTTAGATAACTTTAGATAAAAGATCTATTTTTAGATTATTTTAGGTGACAGATCTAATTTTAGATAATCTTAAATAAATGATCTATTTTTTAAAGATAATTTTAGATAAAAGATCTATTTTTAGATAATTTCAGATAAAAAATCTATTTTTCAGATAATTTCTTCTGGTTCACGTGCGGGCTACGGTGATTCATTTATACGAGGTGCAGATACCTATTTTCATTTTCACAAGCAAGAAATTCAATGTCTCAAAGCTTTGATATAAACTATGTTTCAGTGCACACCTTAAAACGAAAATGTAAAAATTATTTATTACTCAACCAGTAGAGCAAGCATCTCTTCTCAATTCTGATTCGAGTTTTACTCTAACATAAATCTTCTGGATATGTTTTCCCTGATTTAGTGGTGTATATCATTCTGCAATACGGGAATTGTTTCTGTTAATCCCATCGGGAAACCGTACTGCATATTAACACTAATTACCCTTAACTTAAATTTAATATTTTTTTTGTTGTTGGTTCTTTTACGTGTATGTAAATATTTAAGTAATTAAGTTTGTTTGTACTAGAAATATTTTTGAAGGGTTGGGTGGAGGAATACCTTTAAGGTAAGATCACGCCCCTCTTTACAGTGCATGTTATTTTCTTAAATAAAGACGTCTTCTTCTTTTTTCTTCTTTTTTCTTCTCCTTCTTCTTCTTCTTCTTCTTCTTCTTTTTCTTCTTCTTCTTTGTTTCTACTTCTTTTTCTTGATCTTGTTCTTGTTCTTCTCTGCTTCTTCTTCGTTTCTTCTTTTTCTCTTCTTCTTTTTCGTTCCTTCTCCTTTTTCTTTTCTTGTAGTTGTTGTTCTTCTTTCTTTCTTTCTTCCTTTCTTTCTTTCTTTCTTTCTTGTTTTCGTCCTTCTTGTTCTTCTTGTTCTCCTCCTCTTGTTCTTGTTCTTGTTCTTGTTCTTGTTCTTGTTCTTGCTCTTCTTCTTCTTCTCCTTCTTCTTCTTCTTCTTCTTCTTCTTCTTCTTCTTCTTCTTCTTCTTCTTCTTCTTCTTCTTCTTCTTCTTCTTCTTCTTCTCTACAATGTGCTTTTCTTGGAAAGAATTTGTGGATTTGTGCCATACCCAGCTCTACTTACTAAATATCTACTTATATAATGAATTGTGAGATTTTTTTTCCATTTGTTTCGGAGTTTATCATAATTCACTCTTTAAGGAAACAATTTTGTTCTTAGAAATATCTTCTACCCACCATTTCAAACAATGATAAGTGCTGAACGAACTATTTTTTGAAAGTTTATATTTTCATTATTTTTAGCCTTACGATACTCAGTGTTTTGTTTTGTTTTTAATTTGAAGCTTGAATGCTCTGCATTCTGGTCCATAGAGTGTTAAATCGTTACTCTAAAAATAATTACTTTTTAAAATCTACTTTTTGAAAATGGTTCGATGGACATTTATCATGCGCAGCCCCTCTTTCACTTATGTCAGTCGATAAAGTTTAATACAGATCACGACAGCAAGATAAAACAATGTATATCGATTTGCTGGAAAGTATCTAGTGACCATAGAGACATATAAAGCACCTTGCTAATATGCTTAAAACCTATGATGTAGAATGAATGTATAAGTGCATAAATTCTCATGAACAGTACCGTATATCTAGAGAGAGAGAGGGGGAAGAGAAAAGAGAGAGTGGCTCAAGGCTAAAATAACAAGGAACTCAATCAAGATTGAACTCACTACTCTAACAATTATCTACGAGGCTCTTAACTATTTACTCAGCTCAGCCATGTCTGGCAAAATGTCAAACATGTGGGGCACGAACTTACTTATCCTATTATGTTTCAGCAAAAAAGTGACCTTAAACCATACAGCATAACCCCATGAAATTTTTCGAGTGTATCAATGTGACCCCGGGGAACGATGTTTTGCAAATAAGTTTTTAAAATCCGTCCACGGATGTTTTGGGGGAAGGGATCGATTTGCTATGTAAATCAATGCTAAATGGACACATTTTCGTGCCTGCTTTCTCACTGACTGCTGCCGAAATATAGCTTAAACGCATAACAAGTGAAGACTTCGTATCCTCTCCAGAGAAGAGGAGGGAGTTCTAAGGGAAGAGGTGGGTACTTGGACAAGAAAAGAAATGATGTCCATTTTTTCATAAACGTAAAAAAAATCCTCTAAAATACACAAATACCACTTTTTAAAAACAAATTAAATCAAGCACTGATTTCTCTCTACCTTTTTTTTTTCACTGTAATTTAACCCCCCTATTAAGGTGGGTACTTAGTATAATAGTCATTATGATCTGAAAAACTAGCTCGTTAACCATTGCTCCACCTGCAAATACACACACACACACACACACATATATATATATATATGAATAAATATATATATATATATATATATATATATATATATATATATATATATATATATATATATATATATTATCGTCTCCCTATCCCCAATAGTGTGATGGTCAGCACGTCTGCCTCAAATGCAGAAGATCTCAGATCTGATTTCCTGTATGAGCGTGGAAAACTTTTCATCAGAACCAATTTCGCTACGCACTTGGCTGCTAATTGTGTACACTCTAAGCTGTGTGATGTGGGTGAGGGTATCTCTGCAATGGACTTGCATCCTGTCAAGTGGTCATGCGTAACAAAAATGTACAAGACAGAGACACAGCAATCAGAACAAAAGAAAAAAGACCATGACATCGGCTGGGACAACGAATTCCTCAAAAAAATGAAGAGATCAAACGAGGTATCATTCAAGAATGGAAAGTTCAACCTTCAAAAACAGAAGAAAAAAAAATCCCATTTGTATTAAAACAAAGGGTTTACAACCAATGCATCCTTCCGATAGTCTCCTATCAAGCTGGGACATAGAACCGAACCAAAAGACTGGCTCTCAAATTAAGAACATAATGCAATGTACATGAGAAAAGATCAAGCTCAACGTCATACAGAAGGATCACAAGACAGCTCAGTATATCAGAGAAAAAAAAACAAACAGAAAATGATCAGAAAATATAGCAAGAATGTCAGACAACCACTGGAAATCGTGACCCTCTACGTGGATCCCAAGAGATCACCTGCGAAATTGTTACCAGCAAAATAAGTTTTTCTGGTGGTGGTGATGATGATGATAACCCCGAATATATAATTTCTGAGCTGTAAGTCTGTCTATGACACCATACAGAAAGAGAGGAAGAGGGTCTTGTGGACAAACAAAAACAAACTGCTACACTACTCTTTGTGTGTACGGGGGGGGGGTTCATCCGCTGGTTGCCGATAATACAACACAGCTACAACAACTTCTGCTACTGTTGCTGGTGTTTCAATTTTTTTTTTTTTCAAGAACTTTATCGGAAAATACCTTACATTAACCTTTCAATTTACTGTGTAAACATACTGACACAGGGCACAGCTTTGGGTTTACCGTTATTTGAGCGACGGGCATTTACTAGTTTATATAATGCTGAAAAAAGCCAACACAGCCAACCACCCACGCGGACACGAATATATAATTACATAATTCTTTTTTATATTAATGCATTAATACATAAGTATATAGCAAACATAAATAAAGAAAAATACATACATATCTATCAAATAAGTAGAAGTGTTTTGTGAGCGGCAGGAGCAAATGTTTCTGTTTGAAGTTATTTTCAACATATTATTCTAGGAATTCCCAAGGTGGCACTATATATATATATATATATATATATATATATATATATATATATATATATATATATATATATATATCGACCAGAGGGTCGTCAGGTGCACGGCCGACAATTCACAAGCCCATCAAGCTTCCAAAACCGTGAGAGCAGCCAAATTCTCTTTTTTTTTCAATTAATATTCGTCATCATCATCAGCCTTCTAACGCCCGTTGAAGAAATTCGCCAAATCTCTCTATCATGGACGTTGCAACACCAATATCCCTTGGCCCTGTCTAAATCGTCACACCATCTTATTTTTTGTCGGCCACAGTTTATCTAATGATCTCTTGGGATCCATGCTGTGAGTCGTGATGTCCAGACCAGAGGTTGTCTGACATTCTTGCAACCATTTTAATATGGATCTTTAAATGGATTCATTGATATCTCTCTCCTGGTTTTTATTTAATATACTGTGTTGTCTTGTGATCCACCCTTGCAATGACAAGTATGATTCTCTCCTCTGCACATGGGGTAGCTCTCATTATGAAAGCTAATCATTTAGTCATCTTCCACGTATCAGCTCCATAGGTGACTATTGGAAGGAAGTATTGGTTGTAAACCCTTCTTTTTAGAACAACTGGGATTTTTGTTCTTGAAAGTTGAGCTTACTCTACCAAAAGTTTACCACTACCATTACTACTAAATTACTTAGACCTTTATTTTGGTTATTAATAGTCATAACATTTCGGCTGTTGTACCCTCCAGTCTTCTTATGCGATACTGCTTTTCTGTCTCCCCCACTGGACCAGAGTGTAGGCCCTTTATGCTCTACCTGACCCAAAGATTGAACTTGCAACCGATAAGCTGGTTACTCGATGCGCTATAAAAGCGGCGAAACCCAAACAGTCGAATGTCAGTGTCTAATTATGATAATCCATCATCTCAAAAATTCAGATATATTAAATGCTTATAGGTCGTCAATGTTTGATTAACAACCGAGAATATGTTCTAATGACATAAATAGAGGGATCAGTTTATATGGTACTTCGCTATCAAACTGAACCCCCTGTATTTACCCACTGTTAATTCTATACCTTTCTATCGGATCGTTAAAAAAGTGCTATTGGTTACAATTGTTTCTCTGAATTTTTGAGATGAGGTATTATCATTATCTCTATTATTGTTCGGACTATCCTCATCTTGGTTATTTTCCATACAACGTTTCGGCCGTTGTACTCTACAGCCTTCATCAGGTATCATCTAGTAGGTGTGCGGGAAATAACGAACCGAACCCTTTATTTGACCGACGGGGGTATATAGACCGCACTCCCCTCATAGCAGTAGTAGTGATTTTTTAATTATTATTGTCTCACACTGGGATTGAACCTAGAACCATTAGATTACTGTGCAGTAATTCTGTCCGATTCTCTAACCACTACACCATGTGTCCATGCTACGAGTGGAGTACGGTCTATATACCCCCGTCGGTTAAATAAAGGGTTCGGTTCGTTACTTCCCCCACACCTACCAGATGATACCTGATGAAGGCCGAAGAGTACAACGGCCGAAACGTTGTATGGGAAACAACCAAGATGAGGATAGTCCGAAAAATAATAGAAATAATGCTTCCAATTGATCTGACTGAATGATGAACGACAAAGACGGCGATGGATTCTTTCCTCTTTTATATGAGCGTCTGTCTGTTTGTTCATGAATTTGTGTTTTTTCTTCATCTGTTTAAGCCGTTGTGCGTTCCAACGCTCCTGTCCATACCATTTTGTCTACAGACTTGAAAATTGGAATCAGTAGTCCGCTAGAGCTGTGCTTGATTTTTGGGAAATAAAGCTCCTTTTTATCTCTTTGGGGCCACATTTCGACAGGTTTATTAACAATTTCAAGAATCTAGATATTTCTTGATGTTTTTACATTATTTTGGATGTTTTCCGATGGAAAACGCCAGTGATGTCATAATTGGGATTTATTCTGACCATATTTATTCCTCGATGGATTTTTTTTTACACGACTCCAAATTTTGACGCTACGGTTGTTCAATTATTGACTGTGATGGCGGATTTATTGCTCTTTGCTGTTTAAATCATCCTTCACTTTATTATTGAAAAAAATGTATGCAACAACCTAAAAGAAATTTAGAATGTTTATTGAAACCAAATGACTATTAACACCTGTGAGAATATTTAAAGCCTTTTTTGCAGTTAACATTCTCAGCACGATTAGAATGTTAAGTATTAATACTTCCCCAACGTTTCTTCTCTCTTCTCTCCCCTAATCATTTTGACTTGACACTGGCACTCTGACAAGTTTTCTCTCGTAATACTGAGCGTATTTTTATACGAGCTAGCACCTCTAGCATCGATCGTTGTCAGTCTTGGAGAATACAGATATGAAGTCTTGAAGCATCCTCTATATTCACCAGACATTACTCCTACAGATTATCATCGTTCCAAGCATTTTGAACTTCATATCCTTAATAAAAGGTTAAGTAATAGGGAAGTCATAATACGTGCTTTTGCTTAATTTTTGATCATTAACCAAATTAATTTTAGTAGGGATTGTTGGTAAAAGGTTTATTCGTTCGAATAGGTCATATTTTGATTAAAGACTTAGTTTTCGTTATTTAAATCATCTTTCATCTTACTATTAAA
>OY735237.1:4036606-4039106 GCA_963457665.1 Thysanoteuthis rhombus
CAAACTCTCGATGCACCATCGCTGATCTAGTCGCTCGATTATTTTGAATAGAACAGTTGAAAAGCACGCCAGCTAATTCAATAGCGTCTCACTACCAATTGAGTAACCTGACAGGAGAGTGTCTGTTCATGTTCACGCAGTATGGTCTGTTCCAGTTGGTGGTCAGGTTACATTAAGGCCGCGCTACTGGTTTTCGATGTATTCAAAATGGCTAGATACTTTCCGTGAAAAAGATGAAAAGCATTCTTAACATTTTTCTGCCGTCGTCAACATCCGCCCAGATTATTTTTGCAGATGTGAGTATCCGAAACTAAGTAAATATCGGATATTTACAGCCACCCGTGGTCGGCTTGAATTTAAGGCAGTGGTTCTTAATTCATTTTTTTTTTGTTCTTGCCCCACCTTGACAGCTCCCAAAAGTTGATGTCTCCCTTACTATAAAAATAATTTAATTATATATCACGTGGCAAATTATTTGTAAAAAAATACTGATGTATGAACTTTGGGGTACTTACTAATTTTTTTGTAAGTAATTAATGGTATTTTATAATTAGGAATTAATTATAAAGGTTTTGACACGGCTCAGTTTCAAGCCACGGAACCCTTTTCGCTCTTCATAGGCAAATTCCAAATTGATCCCCAACCCGATACATATATATATATATATATATATATATATATATATATATATATATATATATAATTCAGAACCACTGGGTTAAAGGAAAGGTTTTTGTACTTACTCCTGTAATATGCATATTCTCCGATATCGTCCTTAGCCTCAGACATGAATTCGTGCAAGCCGAAATCTGTAATCTTCAGCACCCAACGACTATCAACTACACAATTGGAAGATTTCAATTTACCGTGAGACTTCACCTCGCTCTCATGTAAGTATATCATACCCTGCCAAAAAAGAAAAAAAATCAAGAAATTAAACAGCGTTATTATTTACAGAGAATATACTCACACATTCGTCAGGCTATCCGAAAGTGCAGAATTCCAATGAAACCTTTCGTATACCAAAATGGCGTTAGGAAAGAATCGAATACCATTGATTTATTTTGGAAATTTTTTTGAGCGATCTTTGTCTCGTAAAACAGCCTCGTGTGCAATGAGTTCAGAAAAGTACGAGTAATTCGTTTGATGGTTTAATGGCTAGCACGCCTGCCTCACTGGTAGAAGACTGCAGGTTCGATTCCCGCGAAGAGCGTAGAAAACTCTTTGTAGGGCAGTTTTTCCCAATGCACTCGGCAGGAAATTGAGTACATCCCAAGCTGTTCGATTAGGATGTAGAGTATTTTACCAATGGTCATGTTCATCCAGGACGAAACCTCTAAGGTTGAACTTAAGACACTCTTGAAGTTTTTCAAAGATGTCTGGCCAACATGCAAGATTAAACTAAACAAAGACCCCCAAATGACGGAGGAGCATCTGTCACAGGGGTATGCATTCTGTAGCGTTGCTGTGGGAGTGTTTAATGAAAAACTGTAGCATCAGGACAGGTTAGCAGGATGTTTTGAGTGTCAAAATATACTTAATAGAAAAATGAGTTTGAGTACACGGTTAGATATACAGTCATATTTCATGCCTACAATATCTGCCTCGGTAGACGGCGAACCTCGACATCGAGGCAGACATACATAGAAGGCAATACTTGGGGTCAGGGAACACACAATAATTTTTCCATGTGAATTAATCGCAATTGCTTCTTCACTTTACGCCATTTCGGATAGCATGGGAAGCCTGTGAGGGTGTATTTTGATAACAAGGACCGTTAGTTCAATGATGCATCCACCATCCTCACGTCCATATTCTAAAGGCATTCTAAACGAAGCAGAAGTAGTAGCAGCATTACTTCTTGTGATAGTAGTTGTTGGGGGAAGGGTGGAAAGATAAGAAAGATGGGGATTGTTCACCCGATGGTCTGGACCATATCAATCCAATATCATACAGCTGAGAAAATTGAAGTTAGGGGGGCGGCTGACCGACTAAAAATGTATCAGAGACCGACTGATCGACCGAAAAGTGTCTCATAGGGATACGTAGACGCATCTAAAAAACAATCTGTGATGAAGAAAAAGCAACGAAATCAAGATGTAAAAGATCTTGCCGAAAAATTGATATAGGGTTCCCCCGCTATCCGAACATAAAGCGTTCCTTTTAAACTTTTCGTATCCAACTGATGTAAAGCAAAAAAAAAAAAGAAGCAATTACCATTAGTTGATATGGTAAAGTTTTCTGGGTGTTCCCACACCCCGAAAATGGTGATACTGATATGTTAGGCTGAGTCATCGGAGACTGAGATTGTGAGAGGTATATAGGACTGGGTTGTGTGTGTGGGGAGAGGAACAGAATCGACTCTCTCTCTCTCTCTTTCTCTCTCTCTCTCTTTCTCTCTCTCTCTCTCTCGAACTGTTTGCTGCAAAACAAACACTGAACACTGTCTTTACTTTTCGCCTTTTCCGTAAAAAAGGAAGTTGAGTTTTAAATATCCATT